>MJUU01022862.1:0-35620 GCA_002080025.1 Modiolus philippinarum
TTATCCCCGAACTTTCTTTGAAAGTGCGGGGATAATCAAAGTAGGAAAAAGTCCAACTTATCAAGACGAGTACCCGGTACTGTCCGGACAAATGCTCGCAGTTACTGACAGCCAGCTAAGGACATAATTTCCGTTGACTATGATATCAAGCCTTCTTACATATGAAACTTCAGTTGAAATACTTCTAAATAGATTTGGTATAACA
Organism: Modiolus philippinarum; assembly: GCA_002080025.1. NCBI lineage: Eukaryota > Metazoa > Mollusca > Bivalvia > Mytilida > Modiolidae > Modiolus > Modiolus philippinarum. The sequence goes on from MJUU01022862.1 coordinate 206, forward strand.
ACATCATCAATTATGAAAGAACATGATATTGTGCAATGCCAAATCCTGCCAATATGAAAAATTGTTTAAATTTAGTTATGGTGTTAAGCATTTAGGAGATGATCAATATTTTTGCCAACAAAAACCAGAAGTAAAGATTTAACAACAATGCTGTATTTATATCCTTTATGAATAAGTTTGTTCAACGGATTAATAAGTTTGGAAGGACAATTTTTTTTAAATTTATGCGCTTTGTAAATGATATTGCCATAGAAGTTTGGATGTGAAATGCCCTGATGTATAAGAGCCCTGCATGTAGAACCAAATTTTCTTAATAAGTCAATGTATCTATAATAAAATTTAGAAAATGTTTTTATCAATTTATGTTATTTAAACCCTTGATGCAGAAGTTTTTCAGTGAGACAAAGATTTCGGTCGTTGAAGTCAGAAACATCACTATATTTCGTGAAAATCATTACGTAATATGCGAATAAGACACTAATCTGCAAGAATTGAAGATTAGAATCTGAACGACGTGTACTATAAATAAAAATCAGGACCACAATAATTCATAATCAAATATTTTAGACTTATAGTTCGAAAATGAATTTAATACAATTTTTAGTGTTTGGTGAAGTTCAGAATCCAACTACATACTTGTACAAACTGGCGGTATTCCACTCCACTTTCGATCCCTACCACATGTTCTAATCAAATCACCTCCTCTGTGTCTATAACCAGTAATACATTCATATGTGATTATGTCAGCATAAGAAGTACCAGTCACATTTAGTGTAGAATTGCTGATATCATCGGGATATGGACACTCTGAAAACAAAAAAAAATTATAGATGTCAGTCATAATTCACCAGATGAAATTTAAAAATATTCTGTTTATGTTTATCTTACCACACAGGAAAACAGGGCCTACAATCAAGTACTTAAATGATCAAAGTCTTCCTATAGTATAATTACCAAATGAGATACAAATGCATCAATATCGTTGTGATTTGAAAATGACTATTTGGTGTACTTCAGTGCTGACCCGAAAGCCGATTTTATTTGGAAACTTGCATTATCTAAATTATTGTAAATTTTGTTGAAAACTAAGTAGTATTTCCTTCATGCAAAGCTCTGTCTTTAGACGATTTTCCATTTAGATCATATTGGTTATATGTTCTCCATCAGTTTTTAAACATATTTGAGTGTATGGTCTTCCAATGTTTAGATTCTATTTGCACTGAAGAGAAATAAGTTGTGAGAAATGGCCATATGCAGAAACTAAGTTGACAGTAAATTTAGTATCAAGTTATTTCATTTGGAAACTCGTAATATCTAAATTATTATAAATATTGTTAAAAACTAAGGAACATCTTTATGCCTTTATTGCCGTTATTTAGGATTTAGAATTGTTCTTGCTTCGGTATTGGTTTGCCGATGTATATTATGCAAAGATCTGTCCTTATCTGATTTTGTCACATTGTTTTCTTGCTCTATATCAGTTTTTAAACATCTTTTAGTACAGGATGGTCACTCCTCAAGTTTATTATATCAAGGATTTGAAATTTTTGTTTTTATTTATTAGAATATGGATCATACATCATTTTAAGCAAAAAATATTGATAGGTCAGTGTGGCCGTTTTTGAGATTTAAACGCCCGAAATTTTGGCGGGAAACTGGACTTCTCTAGACTTTTTATTCACTTTGCATTTAGGTAATCAAGTACAAAGTACCAAGTCCGGCTATCCCGAGTTCCTATCGTTATTTATGTTTGTCTCTTGTTTTCATTATTGTTTTTCTGGTGCAGTTTACTTGTAGATTGTGGCATGTGATTGTAGTTCCTGGCCATTGTAGGTGTTTGCTGTTTTCCTGTTTTTTAATCAACTTGGAAATCCGATGAAGGCATATCAAGAATTTCATAAAATTTTGTCAGAAGTCTATTGAAGAACTATACTATCATATTTTGAAAAGAAAAGTGGGAGGTCAGTGTGCAAAATTTTCTGATACATAATAATGGATAAAATAAGAGAATTCCGAAAGTCAGAGGCAGTTTCAAAAACCTGAGGAGTGACCATCCTTAACGGTCTTTAAACGTTTAGATTTTATCTCAGCTGAAGAGACATAAGTCGTCGAAATGGCTATACGCAGAAAGTTCGGTAATAATGTATAAACGTTAAATCAAAATTTAAATTTTTAAGACCCTAAAAATCATAGCTGTGGAAGCTAATATAGAACAAAACTATCTTGAGAACCTAAAGACAACGCAAAAGTAAGTTTAAAGTAAACATTTATAAAAAGAAGATATACCTTTTATTGTCTAGACTTTAGGTATTGAAACGTTCGAAGATGGACAACAGGAAACATCTACAATGGCTGAAAATAATAAATTCATACCACGTTTCCATGACACTACAAAAACATATCTGTTTTTGTATCATTACCAAATTTTAGTGACAGTTTAGTTAAATATCTATTCATGAAACATATACCCTTCTTTCAATATACTACCTTCTATTTTTATTGTGTTTTTACTTACTAGTTAATTCATCCGCTGACAGACAATTCATCTCAGGGTATCATCAACTCATTAGCCAGCTACTCAAGTGCTGTACCGAAAGCAATTCATTCGAAAAATTACTACTTTTGGATTATGGCTTTCCATATAATTGGGTTTTAATGCTGCTGATGAGAAGTTACTCCTTGAAACACGTGTACAGTATAATGAAATTTAATGTTTTTTATGCAACTTTGGTATAATTTGTATTTTGAAACATTGGGTTGATGCCACTGCTGGTGAACCAGAGGTCCCCGAGGGTATTCACAAGCCCAATGGTCAGACTTGTCTGACAGGAAATTTTTTCCATGCGTTTGATGGAAATTTACTGTTTTTGTCAAAATTCTAACCACTGAGGCTTCATTCCGTATATTGCACTCGGTAGTTGTCCTCAGTTCTCGATTTGACTTCATATTTCGATATTCTAGGTAGGAGTACTTCTTTGTTTACTACTTTTGGATTATGTCTTTCCATATTATTGGTTTTTAAATGATGCTGATGACAGGTTACTCCTTGAAACACGTGTACAGCATAAGGAAATTTACCATTTTAATGCAACTTTGGTATTATTTGTATAACAAAATCTAAACTTTATAAATTTTATAAAACTAAGAGTATATTTCCTCCAGTAAATAATTCTCCTTATTTTGATGTTACTTTGAGACCGTTAGGTATTTTTATCTTAAATTGCTTTAATGTTTTTTTGGTCTTCCAAATATTTAATTCTTGTCACTGAAGAGACCTAAGAACATCTACCATTATCAGCTTCTGAAACCGGCCGACTATAGATAAAAAATTTCGTACCTGATTTGTGTAAGTAAAACACTCTAATTACTATGTCCGCTGTCATGGAAACCTGGCTGTAGTTCCCAGACCCCCATCTGTCTTCAATTCTAATTGCTGGATTACTTTTAGGTAACCAAAACAAAACCTCCACTTCGTTGTAGGAATAAACGATTCCCCCATAGTTAAACTTATTTATAGCTTGTGTTGTCCCTTCTCCATAAAAAAGCATGCCCCCATTCGGTGCGTCTGCATGCGGTACCTTAAGCTAAAACAGCCAAGTGTAATAATAACTGATTTATAAAACTCTAGCGTTCATAGAAACAAAACTTTTCAATATATTCAAGACATGGGACCGATGCAAACAGCCAGTAGGACGTTGATGATAGTATGCTGATAAAAACGTTTGGAAATTTTTAAACCAAAATATAAATTATGAAATAATGCAAAAAATGTCTTAACAATGTGTACTGTCGTATTTCAGAGATACGATTGCTCGTCATTATACAAATTGTGAATATGAATGGTTCCAATTGTCATCATTGGGAACATTTTCCCCCGGATAATCTGATGAATTTTCTTCTGAAATTTTCAAATTTTCTCACGAAAGGTCAGGCCATGACCTAAAAAATGGTAAACAACAAATAGAAAGAGATTCATTCAAATTCAAACTAAAAATAAAAGAGACGGACAGACAGGCAAAATATACAGTTTATAATAATGTATTCTTCCTTATTATGATAACATCAAATGACATTAAATTCGGTGTTTTCCCTCACTTTACTATAAATCCTTTTTTTGCATATAATCAAATTCAACCGATAAAATTTCCTCCAGTTTTAACCTCTCATTTTACTATCAGTATTTTTTCGCATATAATCAAATTCATCGATAAATTTGCTCCACTTTTTTTTAAACCTTTCATTTTAGTTTATTCATTTTTTGTATATAATCAAATTCAACCGATAAAATTTGCTCAGCTTATAACCCAAATATCTTTTGTTGTTCAATAGTGTCCCCTAAATGAATTATACAATCAAAGGGGCATTTAAAAGCAAAATCTATTCAAATATGAAAAAAGATTTTATATTTAGGAAATAACCGTAACTTGTATAAAATTCAGTTAAAAGATAGCTACATAAACTAGAGATTTTTGCAATTCAACATCTTCTTTCCTTAGTAACTTTTATTTCCGAAGGCCGATTTTAACGGAAAAAAATGATTATATTGAGAAAAATAATACATTTATTTCTTCAATCCCTCCAGTAAGCAGGTGTATAATACGAAGTTTCTTTTCATTAAACTTTTAATCGACTTTTTTTAAAATGCCTTTTCAAAATATATTTTCCATATCAATGTGGGTTTTGTAAACATATATGTTATGGTCTCATGTTCATTTACTCCATATTTTGAGCACGAGGAAATGAACACAAATTTTCTTTATTACATTCACTGAAAAAAATATTCAGCACACATGTTTTAGCAAAATTTCATAGTACATAACTAACCAATCCATGTGTGCTAGCTTTTCAGACGGTTCTGCAAGAATTTTATGTTTAGCTTTGCATATTTTAGCCATAGTAGGAAAGTGTATGATGTAAATAATTACTACTTTTGGTTGATTGGCGGCCAATAAGATTCTTCACACCAGTATATACTTTTACCATGATGACATAGTTCTGCCGTACAGATGTCGACAGTTCTTTTGTATTTGTATACGCAATTTGAAATGGTCTGATGGTTGATAAATGCAGTACAGTTTGATCATTTTTATGAAATTTTATGTTGTTACCTTTGTCTATATATAATATCATAGATTTGGAAGAGGTAACATGGGTAATTGTGCAATAATGGGTTTAATAACACCGTAAAAGTCATGATACCCTGATTTTTGGACTTCAGGGGTAGCACTGTGGATCACATTTACCCAAATTATGGAACTTAGACTGACATCTTGGAATGCCTCAAAGCAAAAACCCTAAATAAGTAAGCTAAATTGATTTTAAATACTTTTAATAATCAAAAAGAAAGGCTGCTTATGTGTACAGATTAGCAATAAAAAATTTACTGCCTTAATAATTTAACCTCACTGAGTAGCGGGACTCCGTTCAGTTTAAGTATGCATTGTTCCCATTCCACCCTACATCCCAACAACGTCCAGATCCCCACTGTTTGACTCAGTTAACTGTTGAATGTCAATGATGTTTTAGGAGCTGAATCAGACTGACTAAGATGTGGGAATTTGTTCAGTCAAAATGCGACCCTGTCTGCCCACACTGAATAGTTCGAATATATTAATCTCAGTTCAAGTGAAAAGAGATCAGTATTTTGTTATATTATATTGAAATTCTTTTTTATATATTTTCATAAAGGAGAAATGTTTTTGTATGTTTTTTTTTCTTAATTTTCATAATTTTAATAAAATATTCATTTATTTGACATTTTTCAATCAAATCTTGTAAGTTTAAGTGATATTTTCTTATATTTTTACCTATTAATTAGTGTTTCAATTAATGTCTTAATTCTTATAAAAACACCATATATTGTATAAACATCTATTGAAATTTTTTTTGTCGGCATTCAAGGAATATGTAAAGTATAAATTGTTGGCTTTCGAGGCAGACACCCATATATCAGCCATATACCTTTTTCTACTTACCTGTAGAGATACCAGGTAATTATGTAGTGTAAATGCGCAAGGAAACTGTATTATACTAGAATGAGAAACTCCGTCACCAACAGAGAAAGTTTTATGAAACACTTGTTGTGAACAGTCAATTTTCCATGCAGCAACATTAACCACACCATCTTTGTAATAGCCCAGCCGGTATCCATCTGTTGCAGCAAAAACTCCCCCACCTGTGGCAACAAATTACCAAATTCCTTATTGTATTATAGATTGTTTGTTGCATTTTCTTTGGATTTTATAAAATATTTGCCTGAATTATCAGTATATGTAAATGTAAAAATTACTACAAGATCCAGAATAACAAAGTACCGAAGTTATTGAGTATTTAAATTGAGATAAGAATTGAGCATTTAGAATAAGATGTAAATTCCAAAAAGGAAATGTCTAAACTTTAATCGACCTTTTCTCAACCTAAGTTTCTACAGATATTTTGAGTTTGATACAATTGATACAGAGAAGATAACAAGAAACACTTACAATCACATGCCACAAAACACCAGCGACTAACACCAATAAAAAAGACAAAAAAACAAACGAAGACAACGAGAGAAACTCGAAATAGCCGGACTTGATACATGTACCGGTACTAGCAATAGCCAGCGGTAGATTTCAACCGGTTAATTTGCACCCAAACATCTCCTTTATTATCCGGTTTCACTATAGTACAATAAACATACAAATAAGACAAAAAACAGGTAGACTAATAACTCCAAGACCACAATCTTGAAAGGTAAGAATATGACAAAATTTAGAAAGATGAAACATACCTAGCTGCTTGCTCAAAGCCTAGCCTGCTGGTAAAATACTATGGCACTACGGGGAAAAGAATCAAACTCAAAACTTACGGATGGACAGGTCACCACAGGACCTTTAACAATGAAATTTGCTCATACCTCGTAGTTAGTACAAGACGGCCCTCTATCACCTGTCTGAGCGAAATTTATTTCTTATTGTCGACCAACGCTAAATCTATGTTTTTATAAGCCCATCAAACATATGCAGATAACTAAATACCGAACTCACTTTAAATTTAATTTCTACATATGGCCATTTCGACAACTTATGTCTCTTCAGTGCAGATAAAATCTAAAAATTAGGAAAACCATAAATTCAAAGATGTTTCAAAACTGATAGATGACAAATTACCAACATGATCTAAATGGAAAGCCAAAAAAAGCTAAGGACAGAGCTATGATGAGGGATATACTCCCTAGTTTCAACAAATTTTATATTTTTTTAGATATTGCAAGTTTTCAAATAAAATCGGCTTTCGGATCAGCACCGAAGTAATGACTGCTGGAATGTGTGTACTCATTACAAGATGTGTGTTCGAATATACATTTGTGTATTTCATTTATCATAACCAACACTTTATATTTATACATGTCTGAGAAACAACATAAAACAAAGAAAAACACCCAAAGGAGGTTAAATTAAAAAAAAAACAACAAATATTTGGTTTTTGGAGTTTCATGTAACTCACCAAAACTGAAATCAATATATTGCAAAAAATGACTAAAAGTGGAATAAAATGTTAGATTTGTCCACCAATACAAGTCTATGACTTAAGAGCAAAAAGGACATCGAAAATTGTCCCAGTAGTTTGGTTGCTATGGGAACGGCTTTCCTTGATTTAAGGCTAAATATGACGAATTAGAGCTGGACAAAGTATACTAAAATAACAAAATATGTGTTTTTTAATCAATAAAGTGTATCATTAACTTTGAAATTCTAGCTAACAATTCTTCTTTAGAGTTCGTTAAGTAAAAACAAACTATTTTATTTTTTTTTATTTCAAATTTGACAAATTTCCCTTACCCTTTTAATAAATCTTTTTGTAGAAAATGTTTGCTTGAAGTTGCGACAAATCCTAATATGTGGTCGACGGATAAAAACCCCCAAAAAATAAATGACTTTCAGATGTTCATGAAAATTACAAAAATCGAGATTGAAATTTACAATCCAGAATGAAAAGAATCATAATTCCAAATAATGATTAGTCTTGGAAACTCCCAAGACATTAAAAAACACTGTAATCAAATTTTCGAATTCTAAGTGTTTTAATATCAACTCTCTGTAAATACCTACCATATCATAAAGAGGGTGGGACACTCATGGTCTTAGATTTGTCCATCAATACAAGTCTATGACTTAAGAACAAAAAGGACATCGAAAATTGTCCCTGTAGTTTGGTTGCCATGGGAACGGCTTTCCTTGATTTAAGGCTAAATATGACGAATTAGAGCTGGAAAAACAGAAAATTCAAACAGATGTGGTTCTATAAGTGCATTCTTTATGCGATTTTTCACCTGGACAAAGTATACTTAAAATTTCTGCTGACATATTAAGGTTAAAAAAATTTGACTATCTTATGCCTGATAGGAGTATAGGGTTGAGGCACATGGGGGTCTTTGGCCATCTTGAGGATAGCTCATTTTTGGCCGATTTTAGGGCGACATATGCAACAATGTTGGAAAGTAAGAAGATTACAGTTAATAAGTACTAGGTAAGAATATTTAATTTATGGGGAAAAATTGGTGGAGCTATGGTTGCTAAGGGGTTTCTATGGTGGCAAAAATAGTGAATTTTCACTTTTTCAAGTGCTGTTTTGACAGATTTGACATTGATAAAATTTCTTAAATAAAGTTCAATGCTTAATTAGATTCCTTCATACACACCTTATAATAAATGTTATCATAAACAAATACAAACAATTCTGGTTGCTAGGTTGGTTGCAATGGTAGCTTAAAGGACAATTTTCAACCATTCTTGTTTCTTTTTTCGTACGTTTGCCCTTAAATATTGCCTTCAAAAAAGGTTAAATTAAGGATTTGACACTTTTAAATGTCATCTTGCTTATAACTCATCACAATATTTAAAAATGATACATTTAGGTTGTAAGAATAGATGGTTGCTATGGTTGCAAAAAATGGTTAATTGTATTGTTGTTCCAAATGCTTTTTTGGTCAGATATAAAATTAATACAATATCCTTAAATAGAATTAAGGTTGATTAAAAACACCCTACATAAAACAAAATATCATTTTTGAAAATGTAGTACTATAGCAGTTTGTTGTTACATGCAATTTTCAAAACCTCATACCAGAATTTTTTCAGATAAATAGGGCAAGAGTTACCTGCCCCATGGTGTTTAAGAGCATTAACAGCAATGATATTTTCATGTAGATTGTAATGTACATTTTGTTAATATTGGAATCATAACGATCATTGCTGCAAGGTGTAATTATTGAGTCCTTGATAACATAGAACCGACTTACATCTTACCTCCCAGCAACATCAAGGCTAACATAATTTTTTTTATGTCTTTTGGATCCTTGTCGGACAATGTTTCATGGCATTAGAAGAAGTGTGTCATTTGAAATTTTATTCTCTTTCATATGAATTATTATTTGAAATCACAACGAAAGTATATTTTGAAATAGAAAACCAGTTTTTTCAGAGATCTACAAGCATTAAAAGTTTACAACATTGCCCCCTTGCCTTAAAAAAGGCCTTCATTAACACAAAAACAAGATGTGATGTATCCAGGTGTGTTTGTAGTCTGAAATCAACATCACCAGGATAGTGTGACTGCAATTGGCCATAACTTGACTAAAACAGGACGTTGTAGCTTGCACATGCCCAATCAGAAGAAATTATTGTAGCCTGTTTTATCATAAATGCCCGAGAAATAAGTTGTCATTTACAAATTATTTTGTGATATTTTAGTATCATGATTCAACATGTGGGCACTAAAGAGAGGAAAAATGCGCATGTGGGAACAGAATTGGTTTGTATTTCTAGATGGCCGACATATGGACCGGAAATGGATCTTGTATGCGGTATATTTCGATGAAATAGGCTATATGAAGGAGCTCAAATGCATGACTTGTGTCGACATCTTTCATGTTTTCTCTTTTCGAACTATTGCAGGGATCTTCATGAAGCGAAAATCCCCAACAGCTAGTTATATGAGTGTCTTCTAACACATCCCTGTACATTGTTTTGAAAGGGAAAAAAGCTATTTTTCTTCTATGGTGAGTCCTCTTTTCCCACATTTTAGCTCACTGAAACACATGTCCGGAAAGCTGTAATCATACCCTGGTGTCAGGGTCGACGTTGTCAGTAAAATCTTTAACCTAAATTCTGGAATGGAGAGCTTAAGAGCTAGGGTGTTAATATTTTACATGTGGCTTCCTTGCTATGAGAGCTTTGTTCGGGTACCTTATTTGTAGACATCTTGACTTTGACATTGCCCTGAGGGTAATTTAAAAAAAAAACTGTAACTTGCTTCTTGAAGCTGGTCTTTAATAGCTATGGTGTTTATTTTTTGTATGTGATTTGCCTTAAATCAGGACTTTCTAGGGGTACCACATTTGTAGACAATTTTACCTTGATCATACACTGAGGGTTATTTTTTTTTATTACACCGAGAGCAATACACGGAACGAAGGCTCATAATTTTTAAGGGGCCAAAAATTTGATTAAGACAGTAAATTTCTATCACATGCATGGTAAAATTTTCATATCAAAATTTTCATCTAAAACCTGATGAGGTAAAAACAATTGGCATTTTTGACAAATTGCAGTTTTGTTCCCATTTTTACCCTAGGAACGCTAAGAGCTACACCAAGAATATATAAGTCCTTGGCTACACCAATCTGTTGGCATATTGCAGAATGCATATCCCAAGGTGAATCCAAAGTAAGAAAACCCATCAAAATCTAATGAAGAATTGCAAAAGGCATTTTGCACATTTATAATTTGGCCCCGTTTGGCCTTAAAACTGCATGAAAATAGGATAAGAGATAAAAGAAAATGAGATTTCCTCCTGATGGTTCCACTTTCTGGAATGTGAGTGTGAGTATGACTTAAAATCCTTTGACATACAAACTACATGCAAAACGAAAGAAACCTTGTCAGAATCTTAGAAATAACAAGTATTCTACATGCAGGTAAATATATGAAATCACCCAATTTGGCCAATATAACGCTTTTAAACGAATGGGTGGTACCACAATACCTCAAACTAATTGAATTGAACAACAATTATGACAGCACTTTACCATATTATGACCAAATGTGTTTGGGTCGTAAAAACAGCAATAATGGTGTCAAGTTTATCATTCAATAAATCTATTGAAATTGATTTTTGAAGTCAAAAGGTGCGCTTAATGATTTCGGAAAGTTGAGAAATTACCACTGAAATCACAAAAAATGCCAAAACAAAGAAGCAGCCAATGCCTGCTAATCTCACCTCGTTTCACAGCATTGTCACATGTTAAACATGAATGGACAATAATCATCTTTTTTAACAGATTCATTCATGCGTACAATGCGGGTCAAAAACTGTCATCCCAAAATGCATGACACATACCAACATGGTTGCTGTAGGACATGTCGGGCTTGGCTTCAATGGCAACTGTGACCTTCATTGAAACCCTGATAAGACCAGCATTAAAAAAAATCGGACAGGGTTTTCCCTCTTAATCTAGGTAATTCATTGGACAGAGGTTATAATTTAGTTTATACATATTTCTGAATCGTAAAACATTTGCAGCAGAATACCCCTTTTTCGAAAATTTCACTTTTCCCGGTGTTGTTTTTATGTAAACCAAAAGATCCGCTATCCATTAGAACACATTTCAGAACACCCNCCCCCCCCCCCCCAAAAAAAAAAAAAGAATTGGCAGGGGTTCCATTATATATCATGTATATTGCTGAAATCGTCAACAATGTGTAGTAAAATACTTTCTTTTATAAAATTTCAGTGTCTTATTTTGTTTCCACTGCAACCGAAAGCTCCATTAACCATTATAACCCATTTCAGATCAACATTTCAAGAAACAGAGGTTCGCCTTTAATCTAGGTAACAAATATTGCTGGAATCATTTGGAAAGAACTGCTTTCGATGAAAGGTATGCAAAGCTGCCGGGTAGAAACTCCAAAAATAATTGGTCAGGAAATATAACAAAATTAGAAAATATTTTTTTAATTATAAGATTTTACTTTAACTCTGTCATTGTGTGAAGTTTTATTGAGAAGTTTGCAAAAGACTATTTAGAAAAATTGAATAATTCTTCACATTAACTTTATTTCTCCCTTTTTCATATTATTTTTATTTCACTATATCCGATTTTTATACCATCGCAAAAATTTTAGGTCGGATAATGGTATAATGGTATGGCGCTGTCGTCATTGTCGTCCTCGTTGTCGCCGTTGTCGTCGTTTGTAGACACTTTTGTTTTGGTTAATAACTTAAGTTCAAGTTGACCAAGTTGGATTTTGATGGGGTTTCTTTCAGTGTGTTCCAAATTAGATTGCCTATCAAAAGTGTGTCAGCAGATTTTACTTAGCATGTATCGTTCATAAGATGAATGGGCTCAAAAGGGGCGATATTCCATTTTTGCCAACTTGTTTCTTTTCCGAACTATGAGGAGCGGAATGGGGTCAAAATTGCAAATTTGCAGATTACCAAAAGTTTTTTTAATTTTCATCGGATTTCAATGGAATTCCACTTGATATAAGCTTTCATTACCATATCAACCGATTTGGCGTAGCTCTTGCTGTTTCCGAGCTACATGGGGTCAAAGGGCAAAAAAGTGAAATCTTTACATTTGTTTATTTTGTTTGCTTGTTTTCTTGTTTTTTTTTTTTGTTGTTTTTTTTTTGTTTTTTTTTATTCCACTTGTAGTAAGCTTTTAGTAGTATGTCAAAAGATAGCTCTTACCATTTCTTAGCTATAAGGGGTCAAAGTGGCTGAAGTCGCAATTTTCAAAATATTTAAAATCTTTTTCTATGTCATTCTAATTATGGGGTTCCTTTCTTGTATCCTTTCATCATATAGTTAAAGTAGTAAGTTGACCAATTTGATATACCTCTTACCGTTTCCGATATAAAGGGCTAATTTTTATTTTCCTCATTTTGTGTACAGCTAATCATTATTGTGTCCATTTAATTACCGTATCAAGCTCTTTTGCAGTGTCCTCATTCATTTTGAATTAAACTTGTTCAAATTTCAGTGTTCGACATGCTGCGGTCGTATCATGCTGCGCTTGGCGTAGCCCTTTATTATGTAATAAAAGGATCATTTTTGTATGAACGATTAAACATTTTTGCATCTATTTTTTGTTTTTGATTAACTAAAAGATGCGATTTTCAACTTTATATCCTGCTTCTAATTTCAAGCATGGTAAATGTGTATTTTCCAAACACTTTAGTCCGATATGCTCAAATAAATCGCTATGGTCTAGAACACATAATGCCTAACAATCGAGTAAAATTACAAGGAAATCTGTGTAGGTGTGTATTAAGAATTGCGTCCATAAAATTAAACCTGCCATATTGTAACAACGGTTAATACTTTAGGTTACACAACTCCTAAAAAAATTAACAAACCATAATGGCCATCCTATTCAATTTAAAACATACGGAGTCAAATGATCCTGTAAAATTTCATCTGATTAGCGGTTTCTGAGGAATTGCACCAACAAGATATGCCACTGCGTAATAATGTTGAAATATTAAAAATCCAGTAAATCCTACAAAATTTGACGAAACAAAATGGCGATGCAATATGATCTAGTACATATGATAACTAAAAGTCTTTTAAAATAATAAAATTTAAGTAGTCGTTTCTGAGCAGTTGTGTCCATAAGAAAGAGTGACATATGGACGGGCGAATGGGCATACAGATACAGTCCATTACTAGGGTCTAACGTCACAGTATAAAAGAATAAGGAAAAGTGGAAAATTGCCGTTTAAATTACCATGGAAACCATCTGAGCAACCAAACTGAAACTGTTGGTATCTGTGTGAAACAGTTACTATTTTTCAGACAGGGTATACTGCAATCACATGATTCAGTTGACTTTTATCTTGAATTTGAAGTAAATTTCCATATATATAAATCTGCCAAAACATTTTAAAAAGTAACAAACCAACCATAGCTTGACAAACTTATGTAAGTTTCCAAAATAAATTTAAAAAATCCTCTCATTATCTTTGACAGTATATCTGTTTTTTTTATTGATTTTTTGCGTTTGATTATTGCCTAGTTTGTATCTATTTTTTGTATATATATGTCTGCTTCACCTCTTGTAAAAGACTTGTGCCAAGGTTAAAATAAACTTGTCTTGTCTTGTCTAGAAACCAAAATCATATAATTAACAGTTGTTGTATTATTATTATTTGTGGTATTAATGGTGTGAAGATCTCTATTTTGCTCATCTTTCTGAAATGTAAACATATTTTCGTTGCCATGGTAACCACGATAGCAACCAGAATCAAATCGTTGATTTATTCTACAGAATGTTATATTCGGATTTGTGATTAAATTAAAAGTAATTTCTTACAATTTTTTCTGAAAAAAAGCATTCAGAAAAATTTAAAACTTAACACTTATTTGCTACCATAGAAAACATAATAGCACACCCAAGGTATAGTTTGTAATTGTTATGATGATGCATAATAAGCAAGAACAACTGACGATGCCAAATCCTTAATTTTACATATTTTAAGAGAAATTTTGAAATCTAAATATATGAAAAAAGAAACAATAAAGGTAAATACTTGCCGTTTTTGCTACCATAGCAACCAACCTAGCAACCAGAGTCAAATTGTTTGTATTTGTTTTAAATAGCAATTATTATTAAGAATGTATGAAGGTATCAAATTAAGCACTTCACTTTATTTAAGGAATTTTATTAATATCAAATCTGTCAAAACAGCACTTGAAAAAGTGAAAATTTCCTATTTTTGAACACCATAGTAACCACCTTAGCAACCATAGCTCTATCGATTTTGTTCCGTATATTGTTTATTCAGACCTAGTACTTATTGACTGTAATCTTGTAATTACCCGACATTGTTGCATATGTGGGATATAAGTCCTTAAAATCGGCCAAAATGAGCTATCCTAAAAATGGCAAAAGACCCCTGTGAGTCCCAACCCTGCACACCTATCAGACCTATTATTTATCAAAAAATTCTAACCTCAATATGACAGCAGAATTTTTAATTATACCTTGCTTTGGTTAAAAAAAAATGCCTAGAGACTGCATTTAAAGAACCCATATGTTTGAATTTTGCTGTTTTTTTAAGCTCTAAATCATCATATTTAGCCTAAAAATCGTGGTACTGGTTACCATGGTTACCATTTTTGTTCATATGTCATAGAATTATATAAATGTACAAAGTTTCAAAGAAATTGTGACCATGCGTACCCACATATGGTTGATGGTTACAGAGAATTGGTATTTAGAATTATGACAGATATCCAAGAATAAATCTTTGACATTTTCAGAAACTTAGAAAAACTCTAGAGCCTGAATAAAAATTTCATGAGCTAGTT
Organism: Modiolus philippinarum; assembly: GCA_002080025.1. NCBI lineage: Eukaryota > Metazoa > Mollusca > Bivalvia > Mytilida > Modiolidae > Modiolus > Modiolus philippinarum. The sequence continues at coordinate 15,563 of MJUU01022862.1, forward strand.
GCGCTGTTACAATATATATACAACAATTCTACAGTAAATCTCTTGAATGAAAAATGTACGTGAAGCTTGCGTGGCATTACGTCTTAAAACAATCGAGATCTCTAAAATCAGAAAGCTTATAGCGCAAATTATTGTCTATATGCAACAATTATATAACAAAATAAAAAATCTAAATTAAGAACCGTACAATGAAAGGCAATAAAACGTGACGGATTCACATAAAGCAAGAGCTACAAATTAACAAATAAAAGTAACCCATGAGCTGTATACGACAAAAAAATATTGGGTTCTTTCAGAACGCCCAGTATCTTCAATGGAGGCAATATTACAAATTAAAGCATTGGAGTAATATCAGTCAGTGCTCTCAAAGAACAATTTTAAGCACAAGAGTGATCAATTTCGTTCGTAAAAGGTGGATAACAGCGGGAAATGACCCATTTCTATTGCTGTTTTATCAGACTTACACCAAAATAAACAAAGAGAATTTGGGATTCAAAATAAAAAAAAATACACAGGCATTCGGAAGAAGCACAAATGGAGACAACTGGCATTTGAAAAACAAGTAAACAAGAATTAACAAGATCGCCATAGCAATAAAGCACTAGAGCCCCCTACCAAAAAAAAAAAAACAACAACAAAAAACAAACAAACTAACTAACAAAAAAAAAACAGAAACGAAAAAAAACTGACTGGAGGATTCATTAGGTGTTCAGCAAAGGCAAGTATGATCTAATCTACTTAATGATCTGTCAAATCTAGGTTTTCAATAGTGGTTTAACGTAACCTTGGTATATCAGTCTTTGAGACAGTAATATTCGTTCTATTGGCAAAATATCTATACAAGCTACAGCCAAGACAATGGCAAATTATGAAATGTAGAAGCAATATACCGGAGATTATTAATATTACTGCTGAAAATTTGAATGTTTGTGATTCGAAAGTCAAAGTCATAACCATTGTTTTGTTTTCAGACATCCACAGTTGTCAATACAGAGGTATAAATCCAGATGTGACGCTGATTGATGAAGGTGAACCAGTCGTCTGTTTAATTACAAGTTCATTGAGGTAAAATTCGAAAGTGATCTTTAAATGGGGTTGTTAAATGAAATAACATCATCTATATAAGCGAAACTGAAATTCAAAGACTAAGCAAGATCATTATTGTTTTTCCTGAACTAGGCCATGTATGAACCTGGCTTCATACGAAGTACACAATTAATCAACCCCTATATTTTGTTATACAAGATAAATTATTAAAAAAAAGATAGTTGTTTTTTAATTGACAATTACCTACGGAATCATTTCCAAATTTTGATGGAACCCACAGACGTATCTTGGTGTCATCATAACCAAATAAAACTCCAGCAATGGAATTTGCCTTACTAGATGTATTTGACAAGAACATGGCACCTACAAAATATATGAACATTCTCAAAACAAATTTTGAAAAATTCCGTCTCATACGATAATTTAAAGATAACTTTTTTTCTTTTTTGAAGTTTTGGTCGGAAGTGTGATTCAAGAATCATTTTTCAATACTTAGTACTGAAATGAACATTTTTGTTCACTGTATACGACTTTTCAATCGCAGTTGCTGTTTAATTGCCATTTGACATTTATGCAAAGCAAAGGGGGTTTGGGCGCCATAAAACCAGTTTAACCGATCATCTCTTTTAAAATGCCTTATCAAGTAAGGGCCATTGCGTTTGGTAACTTTTTCCAGAGGTTTCCAGTGGATTTGCTGCTTTGTCTTTTTGTCCCTTGGATTACGGATCCTGGCAATTCTCTTTTTTCTTAATACCCTCATTATACACCGGCTTGAGTGTTGCGGTTTATTGTGATCATGGTGTCCGTTCGTTAGCCCGTTCGTCCATTCTTTTTTTCTGTCCGCCATAAGAATACATACACTGTGCCGACAACTTCTAGAATACAATGTAAGTTTCTCAGAATCTTCAATACATAATGTCATTATGCACCAGCTATTTTTAATTTGGAATCTAATGAAATTTTAAGCCCCTCTTACACTACAGCGTATAACCCAAAAGAACGCCGAACGTATAAAAATAAGTTATATCCGTTCGTCTCCGTTCATATACGCTTGTCGTCCGTTCTGTATCCGGTGAATACGGTACAAATACGGTGATGTCCGTTTTGTGCGGCGAAAAATTTTGAACATGTTCAAAACTTGGTACGGACATATACCGCACAAAATGTCCGGTGAATGTACGGTAGTTATACGTTTTGTTCGGTTCTCATGCGTTGTATATACGTTATTCATTCGTTACTTGTCCGTCTTGGTTCCGTTCATGTACGGTTTATTAAATTGTTGAAACGGACTTTTACCAAAGAGATAACGGATAAACCGTCCGATTTCCACACTTACAGCGGAAGCCAACCGGACGAGCACCGAAAAAAATCGAATTAAGAAAATATATATTGTGCAATGTCCAAAATTAACATGTAATAAGCAAAATAAGAATCGTAATGGAGGCCGCCATTAAAATAAGCACAAAATATAGTGAAAAGAAAACGTCTAAAAAATCACAACAAAGGAACAGAAAGAAAGGCCCATATTTTCGACCTTATGGGCAACTTTGAGGCAACCGGACGGAAAACCAAAATGATGGCCCTGCAAGAACGAGACTGAAGAGTAACAGAATTTATCTGGTTGTCCCATAGTTTGGGTCATTAGGCCGATAATTTGAGCAATACTTTCTTTTCCTTTCTTCCTTTTTAGCCGGTCTCTTATTATTTTTCACCTTTTACCTTATATTTTGATCTTTTTTACCTTTTAAAATGTGGCCTACTGAACCATTCTTATTTTGCTTAAAACGAATTTACAGCGGTTGCTTATTATGTGGTCATCCAATAGAAGGTGTTATACATTACTTTTTAAAAAAGTTGCTTATTTAATTTAGTAATTACAAGACTTTGTTTATTTGTATTTATATTGTAACATTATTCTGACATAAACCTAAAACATCAAAATAAAACAAAAATGTCCGTTTTTCTCACCGGTTTAGAAGCATACGCTAATAAAGACTGTATAACTTAACCCGATGTTGGTCTTGAATATCTTCACTGGCATTTCGCCTTGGGTCGTTGCTGGAGAAGATTATCTGTAACCCGACAGTTCTTTTCTTAAGTCATTCTCTCGCCTTTTTATTCGGTGACATTTTGAGAAGATTAATTTGATTGGTCAAGCACGCCGTAATGATAATTTGTGTGAAATAACTTGTTGAGCGGCCAAAATACACGGGTATTCTTTTTTTTTAAATCGATAGTATTCAATTCGTTTTACTCGGACCTCTAACGGTATGTTTTCGTTAGTTATCCGTTTTATTCGGTACTCGTCTGGTATGTTACGGTTATAAATACGTTTTATTCATTGCTCGTCCAGTAGGGTTCCGTTGCTAGTTCGGTTTATTCGGTGCTAGGACTGTGCATGCACGGTGTACTTACCGTATACCGTTTGTAGTTTTGATTTTATTATTAAAAATGAACCAAGGGACATCAAACATCATTATGTTACAACATGATATAAGGCATGGACTATAATGCCTGATGAAAATTTGACTTTTGTGCTAGTAATATATTGTATTTGATATTTTCGCATTTTTTTTAAAACGTGTCATATATATTTTTATTTTTGTCTCTTGTTTTTGCCATGTTTGATTTTGTAATGTACATATATATATATAGTGTTTAGCAACACTCCGCAATAAAACCTAACAAATATAAAAACGTGAGACTACGACTACTTAAAGATATGTTAACATCTGCGTTTGTCCTCCCGGCATCCTGTTTTCTATTTGTAACCTCTTTTCTCTTTCCTGTTTGTTTTGTTATGCAACTAACCGTTTTATTTTTACAAATGCAAAGCCCTGTCGATTTGAAAAAAAATCTTGTAAAAGTTTGATATATCTTATCTAGTAAATTTAGAGGTACAGAACCAACTAAAAGTGGAGATTTTTTATTTTTCTTACCATTGCTTCAATTAATTATATGTGTACCGTGATATTATATTTATGAACGATATCGCTCTAAGCTTGAATTTATTACTCACAAGTACCTAAGACTGGATCATTGTTGTAGACTGATATAATTTCGTGTTTGTGTTAAGCAAATTTTCTGTCTACTTACGGCTCATATAAACCGACGCATGATATACTTTTGCTGGCATATCAATCTCTAACCACATCCGGGCTCTTACATATCCTGTTAAGTACGGTCCACATATATTTGTTGGTCCATAGTATAAATCATCAGAACCTAATAATTCAACATTATTATGCAAATTGAAATATTTTTTTTTCTGTACTTTTCTTGGATAGGCCTTCAACGATGTGTGTAACTCATACCTGATTTCAAGGTCAAGACGGCCCCTAGCACCAGTTTGAGCGGAATTCATTGCTAATTGTCGAGCAACGATTCATGCCTTTTTACCCTTTCATCTATGGATGCGGGATCGTCAACAAACATAACTGATAAAGTGTTTTTACACTCGCTGTCATCCATTGCCCGACAAACAGACGAGAGAAGACGACCACAACATTTAAACAACCACAGGGCACTCATCGAGCCAAAAGTAAGAAAACATAGCATAATAAAAGCGTGAGACGTGGGCACAATCAACAGGTTTTTAAATTACAAAAAAAAAATAAAAACAAAATTTGAAGTATGATAGCGCATCCATATGAGAGATTCTCTCAAGAACAAGTACACCATAACTGAAATGTATATAGAGCATACATCTCTCTCTCAGGGGAATCTTTTTACGGACTCTACACTGCAGAGGAGACAAACCCCAGTCAGTCTAAAATTAACCATGAAAGAATATGGAGTAAATGCAAATGAGACAAAGTCTCTTCAAATACATGGCAATTCTAAGCAACGGAACAACGCTTTTATTGTTGCTCTTCATCATGAAGTCACCATGATGCATTCAACAATATACGTTACTGATACCTTATAGCAATATGAAAAAGAAAGGAAATGGGGTAAATGTCAAGGAGACAACATCCCATATCCAGGTTAAAATGACAAAAAAACAAAACATCTAGGGGTCACCATATGGTCACCATAAGTTCAAGACGGCCCCTAGCATCGGTTTGATCGGAATTCATTGCTAATTGTCGAGCAACGCAACATCCATACTTTTTACCCTTTGATCAATAGATGTGGGATATATAAATATTATTGTATCCGATTTTATGATTTTTACTATACAAGGAAACAACCCATTTAAGTACAAACAACAAAAGTTGACACATTTTGATAATAAACATCTTTTTTTTTATAAAAAAAAAACATCCAAGGATGACATGTAACATACTAGTGTACAGCTAATGTTTGCCACTTCAGGACATACATACATTGTCATCATTTTCCAACTAAGATGAAAACATTGTCTCATTTCACTACCATGTTAATTTAATTAATTAAACGGAAATTAATATAGCAAAGATAACAGGAAACACTTACAATGGCCGAAAATTACAATCACATGCCACAATCTACGAGGGAACTGCTCCAGAAAACAATAAAAAGATTAAAGACAAACGTAGACAACGATAGAAACTTTGGATAGGCGGACTTATAGCCATTTTCCCCCATGTCAGTTAAACTGGATCGATCCTATTTCCCCCCTTGGAAATTTTTGATCAGGGCAATTTCCCCATCGGAAAAACCGTAATGGTGTACATACTGCAGATCCCATGCTAAAATTTCCCCTTAATTTGAATGTGACTGTATAATGCCGACATGTACATCCGATTCATTTGCATGGTATTTTTTGTTCAAAAACAATATGTATTTAAAAAATGATTTTTATTTATCTTTCGTCTGATTTTGATTACATACACTTTGTAGATATTCAACAAATGGTCGGCTTGCAATATACCTGAAACTGGTGTTCATGCCAACGCCACGTTACTAGCCATGAATATTAATAATAACTTTAAGTTTGACTATTTCGCCAGTTGGGCCCAAGCAAACACCAATGGAAATAGAAATAACTATTTGTTTCATCTCCAATCAATGTAATCAAATTTACCCAATTGTTACAGGCAGGACCTGCTTACCCTTACGGAGTACCTGACGTTACTCCCGGTTTTTCAATGGGATTTCCTACTATTAGTTTCTTTAGTTCACAATGTCGTATTTTTATTTCCATGCCTTATGGGTTATTCATGTCCATGTTTTGTCTGTGTTTTTCTGCGTTTATGTTTTTGCCATGTAGTTGGACTTTGTTTTTTGTAATTATCACATCCCTTCTTCCTTCGGTATTCTACTACCGTTGTTTTGTGTTAATTGTAATTCAAATTGTAATTATTCTGCTCCTTGGGGCATCATGTTTGACAAATAAAATTTGTTGTTGTTATACTTACCCCGCATATGGTTTGACTAGTCACCTACAATTATTTATACGTTGCACATTGAGGAGTACTTGGGATTGACCATTTAGATGTACCGTTATTTTTTATTTTTCTTAGGGTTCGCAAGACAAAGTTTTTTTTCAAATTTTTTTCAAGCAAAAATTGGTCTCTGCAGTACATACATTGAAAGCATTCCTTTTGATACACCAGTATCATATACCCACACGGATGTGATGACGAAAACGTCGCAAATACTATCGATGACGTCGGGGGAAAAACTAGCTTACATGGTCTATGAGAGGAAAATCTGGTCTGATCTAGTTTTTCCGCTCTGAAATTGACGGGCGGGGGGGAACTGGATCNTATTCCCCTCTGAAGTTGACGGGGGAAAACTGGATCGTGCCTGCTTTTCCGGGGGGGGGGGGTTTAGAATCGATCAAGAATTTCCACCCGGAAAGACTAGCATGGGGAGAAATGGCTATATGACACCGGCACTAACAAGAATTAGCGGTAGGTTTAAAACCGGTCTATGGGCACCCAAACCTCCCACTTCTCTATCCCGTCTCTCTACAGTACCATAAAACCCCATACAGGTAGACTACCAACTCCAAGACAACAATCTTGAGAAAGAAGGAATAAGACAAAACATAATTGAGAAAGATTGGTCAAGGAGTGCTAGCCGCTACACTGCCGGCTAGCTCAAGGAAAGTATAAGCTAAAAAGATTTTGTGTTTTATTGGCTAACTAAATCAACAAAGGCACAATCATTACTCTTTCAAATCATTTACTTTCTAGAAATCCATCTGTTTATAATTAAATTATCATATTTAAGTACTAGTAAGTCAGTTTAGCATCTCTGCAATCATTGCTACAACAACCATTTCTGTGTCTATGAAAAAATGCTTACATTAAGAATAGAAGTTATGGTAATTTTCATCAATTTTCATTAAGGCATTGAGAAAAATAAGCATAATCGTATCCTTCAGCAATGAAATTGTCAAAATTTCATAGGTCTAGGAAATAAACTATACTTCGGCAGTACGATTGATATATATATGAAGACATTAACTTCTTTTGTTTCAAAACTTTTAAGTGTTAAATAATTACCTGTATATGTTAGACCTTTTGGTGCAGTATCTTTAGTATTTGACCGGAATGGAACACCTAGCTGAACATAAGCGTGGTTATATCTGTAAACAACACCACCAATAGGATATTTCGACAAGTCGTCGTCTCGTTGTGATGATCCTAAGCCGTTGAATATAAAATCTTCACCGGAAACGTTTACCTTCACTTGAATATCAACTTTTACTGGAGTTTCTCCAAGGTAGTGATAAATTTTCAGGGTCTCGTTTGTACCAGCTTCGATCGGATACCACTCGCTTATAAAGCTTGGCTCGTACATTATAGCACCTAAGCATTCTGATTGTAAATAAAATATTTTTTTATCAGTTGTGTCATTTATTATCCAAACAACCAGATATTTAAGACCGGGTCAATTTATTTGTAATTGAAATGCAACGTGAAACATAACTTGTTATATATAGTGTATGATTGTTTTGTTTTTACACTATATGCACTGTTTTTACAGTGATTTTGCGTGAGAGCAGTTGTCAAAATATACATTTAAAGATAAACCACTGATTCATCAGTTCTTACGGCTGGCATAACGAATTGTGTTACGGATCTTTTTCAATATAAGCTAAGTATAAATGGTATGGTAAGCCACAATTAAAGAGTAAAAAATACAAAAAATGTACAAATAAAAACACAACTAAAAATATCGAAAAGGAACAGAAAGTAGAGTGCCCAACCTTTCGATGTTATGGATACCAGAGAAAACCACCAATTGACATGTAACAGAAATTATCTGAAAAATCATGCTCAAATCCGAACAACTTTCGGATTCACATTTTTACAAAAAAAACTTTAATCCTATAACACGAAAGAAAATCAGAAATTCATGAAAAAATTTATTAAAACATCCATAGAAAAGCAGGATTTACCAGATGAAGTGTATATATTGGTTGTGTCTCAACCAAAAACATCACGTTTGTATATGCTTTCAATAAATGAATTGGGAATCCTGGTAGACCGATAGTTTCAGCTGGTAGTTGTCCTATTGAGTACATTTCTAGCTTTCTCAAGGATATTTTATTCCAAGTTTGGAGATTTCTCCAACAAATATTATATTTTCTCAGCCAGAAAATGCTGAATTCAGACTATTTACTATGGATGGCACTGGCCTCTACACTAGCATCCCCAACAATGGTGTTATGGTAGTTTTAAGACACTTTTTAGACAAAAACCTTATCCTTATGTAAAAACAGACATCACCCTTAGGCTTACTGAATTCGTCTTGGCCTTCCATACCTTTCAAATTAATGGGGAATTTTACACTGTCCATCTTTGGCGTCTTATCGGGAAAATTTCTCTAAAGAAATTATCGAACTATCCGCCAGTTTTCCTTTTGTATTTAGTTTTGAAGAACTGTCGCCTAGTGCCAATCTTCAATTTTTAGTTGGATTGGTTATGCATCTAATTGCGATATTGGCGAGTTTTATGATTTTTACGAAAGGTATTATCTTAACAGAAACGACCTCGTAAACATTATGTAGTTTTTACTGTAAGCTTTTTAAATGAATTATAATTTTTATCTGAAGTTTGTTTTTTAACAATACAAGTAATTCAAAGACTTTTATGCTACTATTCATAAATATATTTTATAAGAACTCTGTACTTATGTTTATTTTATTGTATTATTATGTTTTATTATTGACGCATCACTGCTTCTACCCTGGCAGTTGGTGCCCCCAATGTAAAGGGGTAGTTTCGCAATAAATATATCTTATTTGTGCTTCGTTTTTATGGTATATTATGGACCCATTTATGCTGAGCGCCCCATCAGAATGTGGGCTATTTCAATTCTGGAAAATGACACTTAAAAATTTTTTGTTTTTATTCGGTTTTTTAATTGTTTTGATATAATCTGCACTGATGATACTTGTTGTCGAAATGGACATATGCAGAAGATAAATTAACTGCAATTTTGGGTACTTCATTGGAACAAAATTTGTTTTAAAAAATGAAGTTAAATTTTGGCTTGAATCATCTGCCTGTGATGTATTCTTTTTTATCAATCCAAATCCAAAATCTAAGTCTTTTAATATTAAATATTAAATTTTTGTTGATTCCAATGGGATTCGAACCCCTTCTGTCAAGGTTGTAAGGGTTAAAAGTCTGCCACGCTACCACTGGAGCACTGTTGACTTGTTATGATTTCGGTTAATTAATATACTTAAGTGTCACATAAAATAAATTTGTAGTTCGTTCTATTTTACATCCCTTTGGTCTTCCACAGAGATGTCGTGGGCAGTGTAATCTGCCTGTAATATCTGTGAAATCGAAGAACAGCCAAATCCCTCGGTGGGAAGGCAATCTCGATATTTATTTCTCTAATTCTAACCCCATTGGGTCCCTACGTTGCTTTCATTATATTAATATATAATATTTCGTTATATTTTAATTTTTAGGCCCTGCATTAGCGTAAATATTCGCAAATCCGGGGAGATGAACAAATTTCCACGTTGATTGAATTTATAGACAGCTTATATATATATATATATATATAGTCCTGTGGCGTTGCGATGGGAACCAAAATGGGTCCTACCTTGCCCGTTTATTTGTTGGTTCCCTTTCTCCCTTTAGGAATAATGTTCTCCGATTAGATAAGACCTGTCCAAGATCTTTATAAAAGATACATTGATGATGTCAGTCGGATGTCGTCTGACAGTAGAGATGAACTTAAGTCTTTCACTGACTATGTTTCCTCGTACAAATCAAATACACTTTAAATATTGCCAAAGATAGTCTCAATTTTCTCGACATTAATTGTACCATAAAGGATGAGCAACTTTCTACTTCACTGTTTCATAAAACCGAAGACGCCCATTATTACTTAAATTATGGGTCCTGTCATCCTGAGTCATGCAAAGATGCTATTCCTAAATCACAATTCTAGCGACTTCGTCGTATTTGTAGTGACGAGCTGGGTTTCAGTCTTAATATAACAGAATGAAATCCTTTTTTGTTAAGAGAGGCTACCCCAGGAAAGTTTTGGATCGTGCTATGATTTCAGATTCCATAATGGCCAGATCTGAGGCTATGGAGAAAATGGTGAGAAATGCCGACGACCGTGCCCCGTCGGTCCTGACATACCATCCTCATTTCGAAGCTATGAAAACATTTTGATCCGCAACATTAAATCCATAGTTCTCAAGGACGAATAAATGTATTCAGTTTTCCTGGGTTCTCCTCTTATTGCGGTCTCAGAAAAAGGAAGAGTATAAAACAGCACCTTGTCACTATCTCATTCAAGATTGCTAGTCCTCAAATTCCCTGTAAATTCAAGGATACTAGAAAATGTAGGTGATCTCGCTGGCTGACTTGTCCTTTTACTTGGGAAACAGATGGAGTAATAGGACTGGCTAACGGCTTCAGACTAACAAAAATGGTTTCACGTGCACTACTGAAAACGTAGTGAATAGCTGTTGGTTGCAACCGCTGCCAGATGATTTATGTGGTTGAGGCTTGTTGGAGATTGGGTGATCGCTTTGTCGAACTCAAGAGCATCATCAGTGGAAAAGACTAAACATTTTTGTCGAGCCAACCACAACATACTAAACATTCATGTTACTTTTCTTATACAAACCAGTGTGGTTGAGAAACAATGGCAGTTCCTTGAACAGGTAAACCAACTCGTGATGGCGAACATAGGACTCTCATAGTGTCAATTTACTGGTACACCAACTCGTTAAAATAAGACTGACAGAGTGTCAATTTCCTGGTAAATCAACTCTTTCACAGCGATCATAGGGCTAACACAGTGTCAATTTACTGGTAAACCAACTCGTGATGGCGACCAAATGAATTACAGAGTGTCAATGTACTGGTTAATCAACTCGTGATGGCGACCATAGGAATTACAGAGTGTCAATGTACTGGTAAATCAACTCGTGATGGCGACAATAGGACTTACAGAGAGTTAATTTACGACAGATCAACTCGTTATGTCAACCATTGGACTTGCAGAGTGTCAATTCACAGGTAAACAAACTCTTGATTGTGACCATAGGACATACAGAGTGTCAGTAATAGTAAACCAACTCGTGATGGCCAACAAACGACATACTGAGTGTCAATGTATTGGTAAACCAAGTCATGATGGCGACCATAGGACGTACAGAGTATCACTTTATAGTAAAAAAAACTCGCGATGGAGAGCAAAGGACAAACAGAGTATAAATGTACTCGTAAACAAATTCATGATGGCGACCACAGGACTTGCAGAGTATCAATTTACTCGTAAACAAATTCATGATGGCGACCACAGGACTTGCAGAGTATCAATTTACTCGTAAACAAATTCATGATGGCGAACATGGAACTTGTAGAGTGTCGGTTTACTGGTAAACCAAGTTGAGATGGTGACCATAGGAATTACAGAGTGTCATTTTCCAGCATTCTACTTTATCCCTTGAAGGAGTAGTATTCTTGTAAGTAATACAACATATAAGAAGTCAATGATCTGGCATATCGTATTTGTTGAGATACATTTGGACAAATTTGAAGTTTTGGTCTGAACTGTGATTCCAGACTTTTTTTACGTACTTCTACAACCTTTCAATAGAATTTGCTGTTGAGTAGCTACCGGACACTACCGCAATGGAAGATGAAGTTTGGCGTGCCATAAAACCGGTTTAACCTATCATTTCCTGATTTCTTTTGAAACGAATGTGATTTTCCACCTGCTTTGTATTTTTGCCTAATGGACTTTGGCTGTTGTTCTGTATTTTTTTTTTATTTTCCCCATTCGTCGTATGCGGCTGTCAGAAGGGATGTGGCTGCACAGGAATTCGCAATTCACATTAAAGAATTTAACAATGTGCGTTTTCATTTTATTTTTTTGTGTTTTATGTAAAAAAGGTTATAATTTTCCAGAATTTTTGGACTTTTTTCCGGAAAGACAGGAAAATCTGGAATTAAAGCAATAATTACTGTCAACAGAAAAAAAAATACTCCTTTCAACGAAAACCATAAAGATATATTTCGAACAGAAAATGCACAATATCAATAAGTTTTTTTTTTGTTTTTTTTTAATGCGTTTATATGTTGTACAGATTCCTGATGGGGCAAAAGTGGTGTCTCAGTATACCACTGAAGGGATGATACGCTTTTGGGGAATGGGAAAAATGGGTAAAAATTTAGGGGAATGGGAAAAATGGGTAGAATTTAGGGAAATGGGGATGAAAACCATTAGGGAAGTGGGAAAAAAATTACACGTGGGAAATGAGGAAAACGAAAAATAAGTTTGTGAATTGGGAATCGAGACCTAAAAATGTGGGAAATGGGAAAAATGTCCGAACAAACTGTGGGAAATGGGAGAACAGACACCTTGTGTCTACCACTGTAGGACCAAGTACAGAGTATATTAAAAATTCATGTGAAATAGATAAACGACAAAGCCATATTCAGACTTGTAGTCCATATCTCTATTGGAAGATAAATAATAAAAAAGTAAATCATAAATTATCACAGAATGCTGAAAATTTACCTACAGAAGGAAATAAACTTATCAAGTCTTACCTATTCCAACTACAGCTTGAGCTAACATAAACTTCCACCAAACACTCATTACTTACAACACATAACATAAAAAGGAAACAAAGTAAAAATTAAACTTGGCTTTTTCATTTTACATTTATTTTTATAAAAAAAATCAATAGTTAAATACAATATATTGAAAAGAATTAAAAGTAATTTTAGGTTGCAAAGTTTCTTAACCGACTTCCCTGTCAAATTATACAAATATAGACCCAGGTGAGTATATTGTTACTTTGTTTTTATTGTATAGATTTTTTGTTAGCATTGTATGTATATATTTTAAAGACTAAATAATAATATTAATTATTCAAAGTAGAAATTAAAAAATAGAAAAATAACTTCTGAACAAATATAAAATGTTATTTAAAAACAAGCTACAAATAGAGGAATAAAAGGATACCTTAGCTTTTTGGACAGATTTTGGAACAGTCAATACTCAACCACCGTATCGAAAATATATATAAAGATACCAAGATCCCTAGATCCCAAGACAGTCAAATCGGAGAAGGACATTTCAGAAGAAATGGCGGACGTTTCCGAAAATATTTTATCCCTTTTCCGAAAATTTTTGTTCCCTTTTCCGAAAATAAAAATTAGGACTTTTCCGAAAAATTTGCATGCACCTCATATGCCTAAAAAATGTGTATGCTATATGATCATGAGAGGAATATAGTAGCAAGGAATAGCTACCTGCACCGCAAAGTATGCCAGATGACAACCCCTGGATGACAACTTAATCTTCATGCAAGCTTCATTGTCCTGTTTATCTACTATTATATCTACGACAAAACTATGGTTCACCACAGCACAGCAAGCAAAGGCTGACCCGGTCAGTTACTTAAAATAAAAAAGAGAACAGGAAACATCTACAATGACTGTAAAATTTTTAAGCACATGTCACTCTGCCTGGTAATTTCACAGGAAAAAACACAAATGAAAGACAAAAAAAATCGTAAGTAATGATAGGAACCCAGGATAGCTCGACTTGGTACCTACACTATCAAAAGCCAGCTGTACATCGAGTTCAAGGGGGTCAAAACCTTCCTTTTCTTTATCTGCGAAATAAATATATGAATAAAACCCAATACAGGTAAATTTCTAACTAAAAGATTACCTGTAAAACAAATTTTCAGAAAAAGGATATCAATTTTTACGGAAACGACCATTTAAGATTTTTAATTTTTTTTCGGAAATGTCCTGCGCCAAGTCCAATTGACTTCGTATTAATTTAGCATTCTGAAGTACATTGATCCCTCTGAGTGCCTCACCGATTGATTGAAAAAAGTGAAACGGGAGTGTAGGTCCAAAAAAGGAATAGTCCAAAGACGAAAACAATATCGGAATCAAAAAGAAACAAAAGAAAGGGGTGGTTTGGGTACCCATAAACCGGTTTAACCCTACCGCTGGCTTTAGCTAGTGCCGGTACCAAGTCCTGCTGTCCCGAGTTCCTATCGTTGTTTATGTTTTATTGTCGGTTTTTTTCTTGTGCAGTTCCTATTTACTTTGTGGCGTGTGGCTATGTTTTTCGGCCATTGTAGGTGTTTCCTGTTATCTTTTTTATTCCATACATAACATAAGTAAGGCATATAAGTGATACGGGGACATACCTAAACCGATAAACAAAACAGACCAATTTGATTAGTTCAGATGCAATAAAAAAATAATTCCCTAGACAACTGAATATATATCTCGCAGCAAATACAGTGTCCAGTATCTCTAAGTGTATATAATCTTATATATCCAAATATCTTGGGATGGAGAGCTTACATTTGGATCAGCTGAGATAAACAATGAATGGATACGGAGTAAATGCAAATGAGACAAAGTCTCTACAAAACATTGTAAAACTAAGCAATTGAACACAGCCTTTATCAGGCTTCCATCAATGAGCTTTTCTCATACCTAATAGTAAGTTCAAGACGGCCTAAAGCACCGGTTTGGGTGGAATTGAGCAATGCTACATTCATGTCTTTTTTACCCGCTGATCCATGGATGCTTGATCGTCAACAATCATAAAATCAAACTCACAATGGCTGTCATCCATTGCCCGACAAAAAGACTACAAAAACAGTACCTCACAATTACAGGGACTGTCGCAGTGGTTAAACATTTACAATTTTATTAATTCATTACGTGCAAAACAAATATTTGAAGGTTATTGTTTTCTATTTGCTTTTTGAATTCTTAAATTCTTTTATAATTTATTTTGCTGATATGCTGTATTTAGAATTAAAATACTTGAAAAATCTATGTATTAAACTTAAGTTTGAATGGACTGCATACTGTTTATACCTGTAAGACACTTAGGCAGGGGAGCCTGAATTATCGATAGGGAAAACTTTATCAGTGGAAGAATTTGGTGCCATAATGTCAAAACAATTCAATATTATTTATTAGCATGTTGTTAGTCTGTATTTCACTCTTTTCTATCAAAACAAAAAATGATCAGTTAATACGATGTGAAGTGGTAATTTACACAGCTTTATTGTACACATTGCTAAATGATGATTGCTTGTAGGACCTTATGGATAGCACTTTCTATAATCAGAATAGGTAAGAGGCAAATTATGGAATATGATATATAACAGAAGCTAAGAAATGGAAAACTTATATGTGATATATAACTCAGACTTTGGTGTCAAGCGCATGTTTTAAGTTAATTTAAAAAATGCTATCATTGAATGATGTCCTCTGTTGAATACTAATATTTTCTCTGATTTCCTAAACATTTCTGCACCATTCTAAATGTAAGAGTTAACAAAAATTAAATGGAATATAAAAACTCAACCTCAAATAAATTTTATAATACCAATTTTTATTGTATTTGATATTCTAATTTCGACAATTTTATATTTCTAATTTCGACAATTTTATATTTCTAATTTCGACAATTTTATATTTCTAATTTCGACAATTTTATATTTCTAATTTCGACAATTTTATGTTTCTAATTTCGGCAATTTTATGTTTCTAATTTCGGCATTTTTTTATTGTATCTTATATTTCTAATTTTGGCCATTTTTATTGTATTTTATCTCTTATTTCGGTAACTTGTATTATATTTTTATTTCTAATTTCGGTTATCATTATGTTTATTAATTTTCAACCTTTAATAGATTAGTTATTCTTCATTCAAAGATGCTTACAATTTGATATTAAGTATATTTTATGTGCAATTTAATGGTAATTGCTTAAGATGACTATACTAAACTTTTCAGTTATGATTTATAGTAACAGTATAAAATCTAAGACATATTTGCGTATGCTAAAATTCTATCCTAGTGGTTAATAATCAGAAGATAACAGGAAACACCTACAATGACTAAAAACGTCAATCACATACCCAAATCAAAATCACAAGAAATACAATGACAGACAGAAGACAAACATAAACAACGATAGGAACTTTGGACAGGCGGACTTGGTTTATGGTTACCCCCTCCTCCTACTCTACCTAGCTTCCCTATAGTAAAATAAACTTACAAATAAAACACCATACAGGTAGACTACTAGCTCCAAGGCCACAATCTTGGAAAGGAATGAATAAGACAAACCGTAATGTAGAAAGATGGGCCGAGGGGTGCTCGCCGCTAAGCAGCATATTTAAATTTGCACCTATTTTTTAAACACATGTTTTGCTATTAAATTCAGCTGTTTGATTTCATAACGACATCGAGATGTTGACAGGAATAAAAGCCCTGTCCTTGATAAACTGGAGTTTTCTATGTATCGTGTGCGTTTTTGTCACATGTATTTTCACTCCATATCCTTTCATTTTCCCTAACAATGCATTACTGTATATTTTTTATGAATAAAAAAAATAAACAAAAGACTGAAGGTCTTGAGAGTCGCTAAATATTTATCACAGAACCAAATGAGGGTACTTTGTAATCAGATAATCATATTTTTTGTATTTTTTTCTTTTTAATGGTTACTAATTCAAAATCACTATTAATATCAGAAAACCCAGAACTCAAAAACGTTTGTATTTCATTAAAACCTTTCTGTGTGCATGCGAAAGGAAAGGGTTCGACAAGGGCCTATTTTGGCCAACGAATTTCCTCATTTTGGAAAATTTGTCAAAACTTTATCGTCTGACCGTTTTAATAAGTAGAATGATTGAATTTAATAGATTCGTGCTCATTTTGCAAAAATTACTACTAGGATCCTAGAAATAATGCCCAAAAATTAGCCAAGAAAGACAAAATTTTCAAAATTATAGATTTTTTGTCATTTTTTGATTGGTTTTTGGTTGAAACGGAAGTGACCCTCAACCACGTGTACACTCAAAATATTATATGAAATTTACACCATTTTACACCATATATATAAAGCTTGTCATTGTATACATGGTTGGCCACTGTTAAATATAAAAAAACGTCCCGAAAATCTAGCCTTTTCAGCCTTTACAATAATTTTCCCAATTTATGCTGTATTTGCTTGGCTTATTTGACCAAATCTGTTGAATTACTGTGCTTATCCAAAATGCCTTTACTTCTTTCAATTGCTATTGTGCTACCAATTTACCAAATTGGTAGCACAACTGGAGTGAAAGAAGTAATAGATTGCTGTGAACCAATGTTACAATTTTACAATTCAATTGGTTAAGCAATTTGAAAAGTTGATACTTATCTCGGGAATTCTTGACTCTATGTTTTTTCTGTGGTTTCGGGTTCAGATATAAAAACTAAATGATTTATTTATTTACATTGGAAATTCAGTTTTCAGAAATTGCAAAAATAAGTTGAAAATGCCAAATATTTTGCTTTATAGTATATTCTCAGTTAACAATAAATGTTTTGGGTTGCTTGGTATATGCTCATTAATTTGTGTAATTTTTTGGTCAAAATGGAAAAATGAAAAAAAAGCCAAGGGAGGTCATAAATATGATATAATTATCTCCCATAATGAAAACAGTAGTTTCACATTTTCTTCCCAAAAATGATCATCATAATAAAAATTCAGATGAAAATAACTAAATACCGAAGTTACTGTGAATTAATTTTCTGCATATGCGCATTTCGACAACTTATGTCTCTTCAGTGCAGATAAAATCTAAACGTTTGGAAGAAATGTGAAAACGTTTCAGATGAGATATTCTAAGATTATATTTGTGTTCATACAAGGATAATTAAAAGTGATGTAGAATACTTGCTAAAGTTGATATAAGAATTTCCCTATCCTACTTGCTTATCCAAAATGCTTTTACCTCTTTCAATTGCTATTGTGCTACTAATCCACCAAATTTGTAACACAACTGAAGTGAGAGAAGTAAACGAAGTGGAAACCGAACCGTCAGTCTAAAACGAACAATCAAAGGACAATTGAAACGTCAGAAAAACAACAAAGAAACAAAGACATAACATGAGCACGGCGCAGAAAAGAAAATGAAGACACATATATACAAAAATGAACAACACGACTCAATACACAAACCATGGGTGAAATCAGGAGCACCGATAGAGTCAGCATCTCCTGCTTCTTATAAGACACTTGCCGTGTTGAACATGTCAACTCCGGTATTAAAGTCAAATCCAGCAGAGGAAAAATAAACTTTAGTGGCAAAGAGAAAAATCTGTTGTCATCTGGGAAACAGATATCCCATAGCGGTCCACAAGATCGTGATGTCGACCGTAAAACTTCTGTAGCGATTGACCAATCTTACAATTTTACAAATCAATTGACACCATCAAATGGTAACAGTATTTTCACCTTTTCTATCCAAAAACGACCATTATAATAAAAATTCTGATGAAAAATACGAAAACGTGTCAGATATGATATTATAAAATTATATCTGTGTACATATCAAGGATAATTAAAAGTGATGTAGAATATTTGCAAAAGTAATGATAACAATTCCCCTATCCTAAGAAAAGTTTTATGGTAGATTGGTAGCACAATACCAATTGGAAGAGGTAAAAGCATTTTGGATAAGCACAGTAATTCTCAAAAACCAATTGAATCTATTAAAGTAGACATTGCAGGGTTCGAAAAGCACAACTTATCTTTCTTTAGCTGTTCTTCAAATTTAGGGTCAGAAAGTGGCCTTACCGAACCTACTCCTTTAAAACTCATTATAATATGTTCTTATAAATTTTTAATTGTCAAAACTGAAGATATCTTTTCTCAGTATATAGTATTATGAGCAAAGTGTGTACGGGGATTAAAAAAACACGTGTTTAACAGATCAAAGTCGAAGAGGGTCCCGAAACAAACCAATCAAACACTATTTAAATTATTGAGTTAGTAGAACTTAATCAAAAGTTTACAATAAACAAGAAAAAATGACAGGTTCATGCGCTTTGTTTTGAAATACAAAGCTATTAAAAAGTTGGCGAGAAATATCAATTTCTAGGTTAAAACTTTGTAAAGAATTTCTAAGTCTTGAAAATACAGTGAAGGACTAATGTCAATTTCTTAACATTTTGACTAAAATTCTTTGAAGATACATACTTTTGGAATATAACATGAAAAATGTGTTCTTGGGCAAAATATTTTACATGTTATGATATGGAAAAAGACAGCATATCTGAACAAATGTCAGCAATCAACGATGTCAACTACCTAAATATATAAGAAATGTAATTAAGGAACATTAAATATATTCATACAGTATCACTCAGTAGTCAGTAGTCAGTACCTCGGTGCTGACCCGAAAGCCGATTATTTATGAAACCTTACAATATCTAAAATTTTGGTAAATTTTATTGAAAACTAAGGAGTATCTCCCTCGTGCAAAGCTCTGTCTTTAGCTGATTTTGGCTTAATATTTAGATCACTTTGGTTATTTGTTCTCTGTCAGTTTTTAAACATCTTTGAGTTTTTGGTCTTCCAAACGTTTAGATTTTATCTGCACTGATGAGACATAAGTTGTCGAAATGCGCATATGCAGAAAGTAAATTTACAGTAACTTCGGTATTTAGTTATTCACTATACTAGGAAGCTCATTTGCTTAAAAAATTGTATCACAGCTCATATTGCTGTAACATACTTTTAAAGAAAAGAGGAAATGAAC
>MJUU01022863.1:1492-24080 GCA_002080025.1 Modiolus philippinarum
GTTTGAATAAGCATTCTCTAACTCATCAATCAATTGTAACGTTCTTGATTTTGTGACGTCATGTTTCTCAACCACAGAAGTCAATTTCTCATTATCGTAATTATAATCTTCCTCATTTTCAGGTTCACTCTCCTCATCCTCGTCATAATGCTCAAACTCGAAATCACTCATTGGAGTATAATCTATGTACTCATTCACTATCTCCATTTTAACATAGGGCATTGTTGCCAATAACTCAGGTGTAATACTTTGTATTTTTCTCATGTCCCATATTCTCATTGCCGTAGCTCTAACTACTGTAGGGATACTTAATAACTCATTATAAGCACATATATTTATGGGAATCTTTTCTCTACTCTGGCCTGTCGCCATTTTTCTCAAAATTTGTGATTTACTTATGATGTGGTTTGCACTTTTTGTGTGGCTGTTCCGTAGCAACGGAGAAAAGGGCAGAGACTGGGTGTATATTTTACTCACTTACTGGGGGTAATGGTCGCTGCAAGCACCGTTTACCGATATACATTGATTGATTGATTGAATATTGTTTAACGTCTACTCAGCAATATTTCAGCTACATAAAGACGAGAACAAGTTTGTTGATAAATAATCACTTTGGGGTATGGAAATGGCCATGGGACGGGAAATTCTGACTGCCACTGGAAAAGTAGGGTGAAATCGTCAAGGGCGGGGAATTTAGCCTTGTAGCTGATCACCTACGGACCACCCCAAAAAGAGCTTGCTACAAGGGTTCTTTAACGTGCAGGAAGCGTGGCATTTCTTCCAACACGTGGACCTGAGTTTACATCCCATCCGAAAGATGGGTTGTGTATTTATAAATCCCGCACAACCACGGAATGGGTCCTATTTCTATATCCCGGGACCCTCGGGGTCAGCCTCCGTTTAGGAGGGGTCACACCCCGCAAGCCGGAGATACTGGGTCCTATTTCTATATCCCGGGGTTCCCTCGGGGTCTACCGATATACACGCCGATCACGTACAAAAAAAAATTTTAGATATGAAAAAATATTCAAAGCAATGAATAAATTTCAAAAATTTAATTTGTTTATCCCTTTTTTCACACTACAGAATCAGGTTGCCTTCACAAAAATTGAAATTAACACTTCACTGAACAAAGTTTTCTTCAATCACAATTTCATTGAAAATTTCATCAAAATATGTCACAAAAATTGGATTTCAACAATAATCACACAATTAAATTGAAATATTTACACTCATTATTCACAAAATATATGACGAAATCCAAAAAAATCTATTTACACCTTCCACACGTCAATCGCGGCTTCCCGATAGAAATAAATGTGACCTGAACACGTCACGCCATCTAAATATATCAAATAACTAGAAATCAATCACTTTTTCCACCTCGTTGAACCGTTAAAAAATATCCAGCGTCGATTTTTGAAAAATTGGACGCTCCGCCTCAACCCGAAAAATATCAAAAACCGGACGGCTCGCAGCGCCATTTATGGTGGAACCGAGCTAGGCAAGGACCCACAAGGCCGTTATACCAGTTAAAAGTGTAGGATTCGATAGGGATGAAGCGGATTAAATCTGGGGATATTTTCTAACCTACCATTACCTCACGTGGAATCTTCGGGAGTCTTCTCGTCGTCTTCGGGATTCTTCGTAGGTTCCAGGATGGCCTCTGGACTCTTCCTAGGCAAGGGGTTTGACCTAATACCTAATACCTAACACCTAACACCACAACACGATTGTCAACATTCGCGATAGACGTCAACGCAAGTGAAACCAGTATTTTCAACCAAAATAATCAAGTTATTGCCTATGTTTATCAACAGTTGAACTAAATATTAAAAATTAAAAGTCTTTGCAAACTCACAGCATTAATATTTCAATTTGCAGGTCGATTTACTGTCAAAATTAGCAGAGAAACGAGTAACGATTGGGGAGAGGGGGGTCAAGATTTAACTTCATTTCAATCTATACCAGTTCTCTACCGATTTTAATGAAATAAGTGCATGTCCACAGGTATAGAGGGGGAGTGAATTTTGATAAAACAAGTGCCTTCAGGTAGATAGGACGGTATGGAGCGCATGCAGTGATAGGGTATGCCTTTACTTGAGTAGAGAGGGAATATGGGTA
The DNA here is from genome assembly GCA_002080025.1 of Modiolus philippinarum. Taxonomy (NCBI): domain Eukaryota; kingdom Metazoa; phylum Mollusca; class Bivalvia; order Mytilida; family Modiolidae; genus Modiolus; species Modiolus philippinarum. The sequence goes on from MJUU01022863.1 coordinate 3,617, forward strand.
TAAGAAAATAATGGTCTGTAGATAGCCAACATACTACATTGTACCTGGGACTAATATAATGTTATATTAGTCCCAGATTGTACTTAGCCAGCTCTTGATAGGATCAGACCTTAATCTGGCTATATTTTTACTCTAATTACTTTAATTTATCCCCAGTGGAGTTGCAGGTGATTTTGGCCCCATAATGTTGTGTAAACACAATGCTAAAATATCATTGACTTTGCATTAACAAATGCTGTATTCACTGGGAACAATTTTCTAGGTTTGAGATCTGTGGATTGTCTACACCTTTTTTTGTTGCAATTTCCATTTTTGACACAGTAACACAAATAATTTAAATTTTCATTACCATGTGGATTATATTAAGTGAAATAAATCCTGCATGATTCAAATTTTCTCTGTAATAATTATTATAAACTGAAAGAATTGGTATAAAAGACTTTTTTATCCGAAGTAGTCCCACACCCCCACAAAATGAAAAAAAACATTCTTTAGTAAGGGATTATATTCTTTCCCGGCCTCAGCTTCTGCAAATATTATAACATGTACATTACACTGTAAATAATTCCAAAGCCAAAACTTACACCCACAATGACAGAACAGTATAATGTATGAAAAGAAAGTTTGCAACACTTGTATATACATGTAGGTGCATTTCTATGACAAACCAGGCAAATAAGTTTTAATGCAGAAATTAGAGAGGTATATAGGTATACCATGTAAAGAAAAAAAATAAATCAAATAAAATCAATTTTTCATTGTAGTTTGATTGCAATGTCTAGGTTTTTTTCACATTTTAAAATTATCAAAAATTCTGAATATTGTTAAAAACAGGGGATGAAAGTGATATAGCTTTGATACTTGATAATTTCTAACTAATATCAACCCTGTCTAATTGGCAGGTTTATAGTTGATCAGTACTGATCACTGAAAAAAAAGATGGGAATATCTTCACACCCCATCCGGTGGTCCGTAGGTGATCGGCTACAAGGCTAAATTCCCCGCCCTTGACGATTTCACCCTACTTTTCCAGTGGCAGTCAGAATTTCCCGTCCCATGGCCATTTCCATACCCCAAAGTGATTATTTATCAACAAACTTGTTCTCGTCTTGATATAGCTGAAATATTGCTCAGTAGACGTTAAACAATATTCAATCAATCAATCACACCCCATCCAGTCAATCTTCAATATTTTTTCAATAAATACTGTATGTATTTTCTGTAAAGGAGATGCTTTTTTAAATGCAATAACATCCTCAAATTACAATATGGTCACACTGAAAAAAAAATTGGTTAAAATTTGTGTCATAAAGTGATTGGGCTTTAATAAAAAAAACTATACTAAAAAAACAACAATTTATATATATTTTTTATTTCTTCAGATAGAATTATATAAAATAAGTAATCATGCAGGTTATACAGCTGGTTCATGTCTGTATTATAATTTTTTATGAAAGGATATGGAGTAAATAAACCTTGAAATCAGCAATTTAATTTACATGGGGGCTAAGTATTTGTGATAATCTAGCTATTCATGTATTATAAATGTAACATTTCCTTCTTTGTGGTAACAATGCATCACATTTTATTTCTATCTCACCCAAATCAGCATAAGCAAGCAGACTTTTCCAATGTATTTCCACAGCATATATTGAAAACTGATTAAAATGAGTGACAAAGATCAAGAGTGACACCAATTTTACACCAGGTTATGAGAAAATGTTTTCTTTACTAAATCATAACATGAAATACAAATAATTGGGGACAAAAATCATGCATTCAGCAGTAGCCAGTGTTGGAATTTCACTGAGTTCTTCTGGAGTTCTTAGAGGACATCTAATTTTCCACAAAAAATAACTCACAAACAAATAACTCACCATCTCACACAGAAATTTGGCCTCCAAGTGATAGTTTAAATGACTTTTTAACATACTGATAGAGAAATTCATGCCTAGTCAAGGAATGGAGGGGAAATGACAACACAGTGAAATCAAGTATATGCACACGTGCCATGCATTACTTTATGTTGTAACCTTAGATCTACAAGCATAATGATGAGAATCCTGCAAAGAAATGCAGCCCATGTACACCTTAGTGGTTGAAAATATTTTTTTTATATTCTACAAGCTCAAATAGCATGAAATAAGACATATCTAGTAAAGTATGCAATGGAATGCATAAAAATTACATCAAAACATGAAAATAAGCAGGTTAGTCAAAGAAACATGCAAAGTTGTTCTTGAAACATAATCAAATGATATCAAAGGACAAAATTATCACTACAGCCCCCCCCCCCCCATGTTGGAATCAAACTATGGAATCAGTCTGTCTCTAGACCTAGTGACAAGTCACAAAGTATAAATGAAGATATCTGGCTTTTTGAAATTTTCTATTGTCTCTAGACCTAGTGACAAGTCACAAAGTATAAATGAAGATATCTGGCTTTTTGAAATTTTCTATTATTTACATGTGTTGAAGAATTAGATATTTGACTGTTGACTTCACGAAAGTTGCCCCTGAGACCTTTGACTGTGAGGAAAGTTGATTGTTTATAAATAACGGCACCTGGTAACTGTATGAAATTTTCAAGAACTCTTCTTCATGACTCTCTGAACACGAAAATACCAGTCGATATGAATATTCATTAGGGAGAAAAAATTGTGTAACTTCGTTCCGACCACAAAAAATGTAACAAGAGTCGCTCGCCGACATTTTGTCTTTCACAAGGCTCATGTAATTATTCAATTTAAGGAAAGATTTCTCCCACATAGAAGATCAGTTTGTACCAGTCATCCACTTAATGACCTGCAGTTTCATTTAAAAGCATAAACTTATTTAGTTTCAGTTATTTATTAGGACTAAAACGAGCAAATACGAAGGGTCGTCAAAATCTAATTTTCTCAAAGTCGTATAGCGCCACCTGGCGGTGACGTCTCAGAAAATTATCCCCACTTGTTTTTCTGTAATCTAAACCGCCCATTTTTCTGTCAAATCAGGGAAATCCTTTTCGGCTGATTGTATCACCTTCTCCAACAGCATAAAGAACCTTTAGTTTTGTTTTCGTTAGTGATGTCTGTGATACCGATTTTCTTGTCCACGTTTGAATACTAAAATGATTTCAAAAGCTTTTCAAAATTTCACTTTGGTACTGTTTCAGGGTTAGAGAAGTTACACGTACCATGGTATTAGTTGGTTTTGTCTAAGGGTTAGAAAATGACAATAACCAATCAGTTACTTAACAGATCTTTCAAAACATTACCTCACTGACCGTATGACGGGTGCTGTGTGCAGAGCAGGACATGCTTACCCTTCCGGAGCACCTGATGTCACTCTTGTTTTTTGAGAGTTCACACTGTTAGTGCTTTAGTTTTTTGTGTTGTATATGTAATGTTTGTGTGTTTTGTGGTCATGTGGTGTCTTTGGTCTTCCGTCTTGCTTTTGCCTTGTCTCTGGACTTTGATTTGTGTAATTTTGTGCTTTGTTCCTTCGGTATTCTACTGCCGTTGTTTTTTCACAGCAGTCTCACTTGGGATCCTTAAGAAATTATAGATCTGCCGCTCTTATCATAATCAGAACTCGTTGCCTCGGTTGCCCTTCAAAACAAATATCTTTCTTTTTAAAATTGCTAAACGTTAATTGGGTTCTAGGGGCTCCGCTTACATTTAGTGCTCGAAGATTCTGATTGAGACTCTAGACCCTTGGACCATTTCAGACATTTTATAAAGATATGCCACGCTCATTCAGTTGAAAACTCTTTTCTGAAACTAAAATATCAATTGGTCTTTGTTATTCATTACGACTGGGCCGATGCCTCTGTAAGTAGACTGTTAGTCCCCAAGGGTATTCACCAACCCAGTTGCCAGTACTTTGGTGCTGGTTCGAAAACCGATTTTATTTGGAAACTTGCTCATCATGATAAAGCTGAAATGTATGACTGACTGAACAGTCCTTTAATTTCAGCTTTCGCTACATAGACGATTTACTTTCTCTTAATAATCCCAATGAGCTTGAAATTAAAGAAACAACTGAAAAACGTACTTCAGCTTCGTACCTAGATTTTTTATTGTATATTGACGAAGATGGACGTTTGAAATCTCAGCTATATGACAAGCGTGATGATTATAATTTCCCAATTGTGAACGTTCCCTTTCTTAGTAGCAATATACCTATAGAGTGTACATTTCACAGTTGATTCGTTACTGTCGAGAGTGTAGTTTATACAGTGATTTTTTTAACAGAGCAAAAACTATTTACCAAAAGCTGCTTAGTCAGGGATTTGTTCAACCTATGTCAATTTCATCCCCAAAGAAATTCTATGGCCGTCACCGTAACATCATTGAAAGAACCCCAAATGAATGTGGACATTTTCAGCTAGATTTACGTGGAGTTCACACTGTTAATGCCTTTGTTTTGAATGTTGTTATTTCTGTTTCTGTGCTTTGTATCTGTCTAACGTCATTGTCTTGTGGCTAACGTCATTATTTTCTGTGTTCTCGATTTGGCCATGTCTTTATACTTCGATTTTTGTAAATTTCACTCCTTTGTTCCTTCGGTTTTCTAGTGCCGTTGTTTCAATATACTCGATTCAAAGTAGTCATTTAAACGCCCCTTTGTCCCTTCAGGCTTCATTTATCCAGGGTACATGCACGGGTTTTTCTATTACAAATTTTGATTATGTTGTTAAGAATAAAGTTTAAAATGATTTGGTTGTCTTCATTCATGCGTTATAACATACGTTCATAATATATAGATAATTGAATAATGAGGACAAGAAGCAACATACAAATGGAACATGAACTGAAAACTACTTGCTGGGTCATGCTTACAATTCATCGTTCATTGTCAATGATACATTGTTTAATTGACACATTTACAATAACAGTGCATCGGTATGTAAACAATAGTCACCCGCAAGTTAGTTTGAACTTGATCAATGTTATTAAATAAACTAGGGTAATAATAAAATAGGTGACCCCTAGATGCTTTGTTTTGGGTCGTTTTAACCTGAATATGGGATGTTGTCTCCTTGACATTTACCCCATTTCCTTTCTTTTTCATAGGGTAATAACAAAATTTCCGAACAGAATTGTTGAGAGACAAAGTCCACGGTCCACGAAGAAAAATGACAAAGCAGATGGAAATTTACCGGAAAACTGCAAAGACCGCATTTGTCCCGACTTGATACAGGCATTTCAAAAGAAATTATGGGTTAAACCGGTTCCCAAATTTCCGGCATATTGCGTCTTCATTTCACAACTCGTTCACTATTGCCGTGCCTGTAGTTTATACTCCGATTTTGTCAACAGAGCGAAATAACTCTCGTAAACTTTAACCTCAGGGATATGTTCAGTCACTGTTGCAATTGTCAATACAGAAGTTTTACGGTCGTCACCATGATTTGAAAGACCGTTACACGTAAAAAACATACAACTAAAACCCAATACAGGTAGACCAATGACTCCATGACCACAATCTTGAAAAGGAAAGAACAAGACAAAACGTAATTTAGAAAGATGGGTCAGATAGTGCTCGCCGCTAAACTGCCGGCTAGCTCAAGGAGCATAGTCTGCTGGTAAAACACTGTCGCACTACGGAATATTAATCAAATTCAAAACTTCCCGAAGGGTTTGGTAAAGAATCGTCATGGATTTCAGTAGAAATCGGCAGTATCAGTATCCCGCATCCATGGATCATTAGGTTAAAAAGCATGGTTGTAGCGTTGCTCGACAATAAGCAATGAATCCGCTCAAACCGGTGCTGGGGGCTGTCTTGAACTTGCTATGAGGTATGAGTAAAACTCGTTGTTGAAGGCTTTAAGGTGACTTCAAGATAAAGAACAACAATAGAAGCGTTGTTCCATTGCTTATCATTACCATGTATTTGTAAAGACTTTGTTTCATTTGCATTTACTCCATATCCTTTCATTGTTTATTGCAATCTTGGGCGCCATTATCCAATTTTGATTTGAATTTTTTGCGTCCATTTCCGTCGTTTATCTATTGAAACTATACATCTCGGCATAGTATCCAAAATGTCTACACTTATAACCAAAAGATTTTCTAACAGGAAATATATTATGATGATTTTTTAATGAACAATTTTGCCGTAAAAATGAGACAAACGATGTTAAAAAAATGCCGGCACCTGGGTAGGTTTTAAGGGACTCCGGCTAAAGAGCTGCCAGGCACGCCCCAAGTTGGTGGAAATGGGATTGCCCTATGTATGCGGGGTAGTCACGTCTTAGTACGGAAAGCCTTACCGCGAACCATTGTAACCAATCAGTGCAGTATAAAGACCCCTTTCATATTTCTTTAAAAAAGAGAAGACGCACTTGGTGTAATTTCCTGCCCCTACCCATCCCCCCCCCCCGAACTCGTCATCCCAAGTGTCTCGTCCACCTTTGGGTTTTCTGCCTTTACTTACATATATTTAAATTGATTAACTTGTCCTTGTTCTGATATAGATGAAATATTGCTCACTGTACGATAAAACTCTAAAAAAAAATAAAGAATCAATCTGACAAGAATTCTGTTCCAACTATCAATGACCTAGTAAAAAAAAGTTGTGTCCAAGGAGGCATACTTTTGTTTGGAATTTAGCTCGAGGTAGCTCTCGCTACGTTATCAGCCACTGTAACCTCGTTTAACTATGGTAGACCCGTTTTACAGTGCTTTTAGTACTTTGATCTATAGATATACCGCCGTGCGCGGTCCCGGCTGAAGAATAGGCCCGCAGCATCCTCTGAGCTTGGAGTATGAGCCATCCTAACAGAGGACCCCGAGGGAACCCCGGGATATAGAAATAGGACCCAGTATCTCCGGCTTGCGGGGTGTGACCCCTCCTAAACGGAGGCTGACCCCGAGGATCCCGGGATATAGAAATAGGACCCATTCCGTGGTTGTGCGGGATTAATAAATACACAACCCATCTTTCGGATGGGATGTAAACTCAGGTCCACGTGTTGGAAGAAATGCCACGCTTCCTGCACGTTAAAGAACCCTTGTAGCAAGCTCTTTTTGGGGTGGTCCGTAGGTGATCGGCTACAAGGCTAAATTCCCCGCCCTTGACGATTTCACCCTACTTTTCCAGTGGCAGTCAGAATTTCCCGTCCCATGGCCATTTCCACACCCCAAAGTGATTATTTATCAACAAACTTGTTCTCGTCTTGATATAGCTGAAATATTGCTGAGTAGACGTTAAATTGATTGATTGAATATTGTTTAACGTCTACTCAGCAATATTTCAGCTATATCAAGACGAGAACAAGTTTGTTGATAAATAATCACTTTGGGGTATGGAAATGGCCATGGGACGGGAAATTCTGACTGCCACTGGAAAAGTAGGGTGAAATCGTCAAGGGCGGGGAATTTAGCCTTGTAGCCGATCACCTACGGACCACCCCAAAAAGAGCTTGCTACAAGGGTTCTTTAACGTGCAGGAAGCGTGGCATTTCTTCCAACACGTGGACCTGAGTTTACATCCCATCCGAAAGATGGGTTGTGTATTTATTAATCCCGCACAACCACGGAATGGGTCCTATTTCTATATCCCGGGATCCTCGGGGTCAGCCTCCGTTTAGGAGGGGTCACACCCCGCAAGCCGGAGATACTGGGTCCTATTTCTATATCCCGGGGTTCCCTCGGGGTCCTCTGTTAGGATGGCTCATACTCCAAGCTCAGAGGATGCTGCGGGCCTATTCTTCAGCCGGGACCGCGCACAATATTCAATCAATCTATAGATATAAATTAATTAGTAAACATTATTTGTTTTATAAAATAGTATTATGGAACTGATACATTTTGTTGAATAATTGATTTGTTTTAGTTATATAACCATGGGGAATAGGTAAAGATTGAGAAGGAATATATCTCCGTATTGAAAACTAAACTGATATAAAATAACAACAGTATAAAATATGCAGATTAATTTTGACCGTACAAATGTCACTACAAAGTACTTAATAAACACGTTGATGCACTTCCTCCATATCCATTCGTTGCTTATATTACACACTGTGGATTAAGATTTCGTCACTAATGTCATAACATACACTTCCTGGGAAGAGTCCATTTAAGGATTAATATTTATGAAATCCATGATAAAAATATTTGATGAATGATATTAAATAAAACTTAAAATATCGATACTGAAATCTCACCTATAATTTCCGTTTAATGCGATCATTTTGTTCACAATATCCGAGAACTAGAAACCAAAATGTCTGATGACAAGATTGTAAAATCTATTTAAAATAATTCTGCAAAACTCAGTTCCGTTGTAGGGGTAAAATGCCATCGTAAGGATTCCTCACAAATAAATCTTCATGAAAAGTTGTAAATCAGCTATGTTAAAATATTTCCGGCGTTAGAATATGTAATAATATTGCTGCAAAATGTAATTGTATGAAAATGCACAATAATTTGTAAGAAGTGTGCTTGTGATGAATGCTTGCTTAAACAGCACTTTAAGGGAACAATCTTTTGTATAAACTGTGAACACGATCTTTAGTTGACAATTATGAACTTTATACTAGGGATGCATGAGCAAAAGGAGAAACGTTTACATTTCATTAAAATATACTTTATTGCGTCCAGTGTCTTCGGCATCCGTCAGGAAATGGGCATGCTTTAAAATTGTAATAGTCAACCCTTAACCAATTCTGAAATGCATAATGATGATTATAAGATGTCCCATTTTATATGATTAAATGGTTGTACGGGCACGGGTTATTCAAAAGCAAAAATGATTTTCTAAAAGGATTCATGGTAAAATTTTATAGTTTGATGTGGAAATGCATAACGTAGATAGGTGCTGTTAACATTCTAGTCGTATATCACAGCACTGAATATTCTGACCTGACAGTAACTAAATTGAAAAAAAACTCCCAGTACAATTCTTGTTATCGGTTTGCAACAGAAGTAGTCATGCACATGCACATGTACATGTGTATATTCATTTGCAATCATTATAATTGTAACTATTTTACCAGAAATTTTTTTGCACTCGCTGAAATTAATTAATATTCACATTAAAAAGGTTAGCCCATATGCTATTCCCATGGCATTTGTTACACAACATGTTAAGTTGCCTTCGTCCCAAATGTCACTAATTTTAAACAGATTTAGTGACTTTATGCTCCTCCTGAGGCTAGGTATGATACTGGCAGAGTCTTGTTTAACCATTGTCTTTTCCATTCCAAGTCTGATACATTCGTTATGAGTGCAACGTTACAAATAAGGGTTACACTCTTGATTCTATAATTAACTTGAATGTTCGATCGTTCTTGTTGAAACCCCCGGCGCCTGAATCGGTTTTTATGGGTTCTGTCTACAGAGCTGCCGGGCGCGTCCCCAGAAGATAAATAGGGGATTGACATGCCTTTGCAGGATAATCAGGTCATAATACGTAAAGCCCGACTACGAACCGTTGTAGCCAAAATGTGTGCAGAAACGCCATGGTAATGCAGTCGAAAGACTTGGAGTCGAATAGAGAGCTATTTTTCTGGTTTCTACCCAGTTCTCCCGTTTTCTAGTGGCAATCAAAACACTTTGGGGGAAATGTTTTCTTTTTCTCCTACTTGTAATATTTTTGGAATTAACTAAGTTGCTCTTGTCCTGATAATAGCGGACATATTGCTCATTGGGCCTTTAACTCAAACAAATAAGTCAATCAATGCAGAAACGCCACGATTATGCAGTCGAAAGACACCTCTATTTTTATTTCAGGAGATTCACTTGGAGTCAAATAGAAAGCTAATTTTCTGGCTTCTACCCAGTTCTCCCCTTTTAGTGGCAATCAAAGCACTTTGTCCACCTAATTTCTTTGTCTCCTACTTATAATATTTTTTTTTATTATTTACTTTAATTAACTTCAGCTGTTGAAAAGTTTTTACTTCATCCAGAGGGATCCTTAACTGTTTGTGGTGGTAAGACAGATTTACCAGGACACTCGAAATGTGCATTCATACTCTATGCAGAGACTCATGCATCGTTATGCTTTATTGTAACTGTAAGTCAAAGTAGCAATTATAATAAAACCTTCATTATATCTCTTGAATATCTCTTGAATTTAAAAATATGAAATACATGTACATGAGACAAAGTCCCTATTAATACATGGATGATGGTTAACCAATGGAACAATGCTTTTATTTTGCCCCCAGATCGAGGATCGGGGGGGGGGGGGCATATTGTTTTTGTCCTGTCTGTCTGTGCGTATGAAACTTTAACCTTGGCTATAACTTTTGAACTATATAAGGTAGACTTTTGATACTTGGCAAGTGTATAGGTCTAGTCAAGAGGAACATAAATATGCAAAAAAAAAATAGGTCAGGTCAAAGGTCAAGGTCACAGGTTAAAAAGGGGTGAATTTGGCTGTTTTCACATATTTGACTGTAGAATCCTATAAGTTATAGTATTGAGACGGGGTTTGTTTTATGTTATTGCTAATAAAATTGCGCAACTGGAGTATGTCAACAGATTTGAGGTAGCATTTACCGTTTTCGAGAAACAAGAGACCCAAAGGGGGACAAATGGAAAAAAAAATATTTTTTTTCAATTTTTTGTCAGATCTTGATGCAGTATATTTCTGTAAGATTCTTATAGCATGTTTAAACAGATACTTTTAACAATTAAAACCATTGTTAAAACCATTTCAATAAACAAGAGGCCCAAAGGGGCTTCATCTGTTTCAGAATAAAGGGGTTAAATTTGGTTGTTTTCATGGTAAAAAACAACTTTTGAACTATGTAAGAGGGACTTTTAATACTTGGCAAGTGTATAGGTTTTGTCTAGAGGAATATAAATATGCAAAAAAAAATTAGGTCAAAGGTCAAGGTTATAGGGGTCAAGAAGGGGTGAAATTGGGTATTTTCATATAATTTACTGTGGAATCTGGGGGCATATGTAGTGTTTCACAAACACATCTTGTTATGTTTATTATTGTTCTCAGGGATGGCTCTGGCTTCTGAATATCTGTCGCCAGAAAAATCGTCAACTTGTATTTTTTTGTCACCAATTACAAAAATTTGTCGCCAATTAGGAAGCACCCAATTGGTTTTCTAGGTTGGACAATAGACTTTGGTGTTTTCTTTCTTCCACACTAAAAGAATAGTTATACTTTGTATTCTTTTGTTTTGATGGCACAAATTCTTTTATCATTTACATGCTTTGCTGTTTCGGTTTGAATCGTATGCTTAACATTCCTTGTTTGCTGCCTTTTGCGGATACTACTAAGTATTTTCATTTTTTCCTTACTGATCTCTCCTTTGATCGATTCGGACTTTTATTGTCACTTTTATTCATAGTTATGTCCTTCAATTTCAAAGTCTTTAATGTTTCATCTGCAGAGAGATGTTTTTATTCCCCTTACAATGGGGGTTGTTTTGGTTTGAGTTACTTGCATAATATTCCTGGATTACTGGCCTTTTCTATGAGTGCCATATCATTCTAGACTTTTCTTGGGAATTTGGAATTAATGGTACTGATATCTCCCAAGTAGAGTGAAGGTAAGTTTGTAATACATCAATTTCTTGTCAAGTTTCAAATAAATAGTTTATCTTTCAATAGGTCAATAAAAGTATTAAACAAAAATTGAATTTGCAATTATTTGCATAAAGTTTGTTAAACTTCAGTATTATCCCTTAAAATTAATTCAATATTTTATTTTATAAGACTTGATATACATTTTAGTAAAAAGTAACACTCAAAAACCTTTTCAATTTCGTTTTTACAACATAGAAAAAGGGAAGTAACTCAACTTCATAATTACGTAATTTAATCCATTATGTCTTCGTGAACATTTATGAAAACAAGAGTGAAATTAAACGGAAAAAAATAAGAGTATAAAATTTTAGTGTATAATAATACTCTCTCAATTCCTTTGATTGGGCTTGTATCTATCACAAGCCATTTTGGCACATGCAAAGGTAAATAAACTGGTAATGCAATCAACAGATGACCGGAAATTATCAATGGACTGCATTATTGTTGCAAGAGGCTATGAATTGACATTAAATTATCACCTATGATTATTTTAACACCAAAAATCTTGTAAGGTTTCAACTAAGAAGGGTAAAAATTGGATAATACCGGCAAGTTGATTTGAAAAACGTCGCCAAAAAAATCGCCAGGAACGATTTTTTTGTCACCAGAATGAAAATAAAATCGCAAATTGCGACATTTGCGAAGCCCATCGCCAACCCTGGTTCTTCATCTTGAAGTCATCATGAGGCCTTCAACAATGAGCAGTAAGTTCAAGACGGCCCCTAGCACCAATTTGAGCAGTATTCATTGCTAGATGTCAAACAACGCTACATTTATGTATTTCATAGATGCTGGATTGTCAACAAACTTAAGAATAAATATGAGTTAACCCATATCCAAAGATACTCGATTTAAAGTATATGACAAAGCAAACAACTTGAGGTGATTAGTTTTAGTCAGATAAGACCATGTATGGGTATATTCATGCAAACAATGTTAAGAAATTTATGTAAAAGTAGAACCTAAAATAGAACTTAGGCCAAGACAAAATATTTCTATGTTTGGCGTCAGCGCGCGCATTGAAAATGTGTGATTTTATGACAAAACAAACAAGGAATGATTTTCGTTTTTGCGATTGAAATGGTATGTTATTCGTCGTTTAAGAAGACCATAAATTGAATTACTGTAAGAAAAGTTATGAAAAGGACCGACATAATCTGAAATGGGAAAAAGATAGCAATGATGAAAAAAAATAAACAAGTGTGGATCGTATTGCAAGGCAATACAGAAGTCCCCCACCGTTGGAATAGCTTGTTATACCAGCAAAAATAGTTAATGATCTGTTCCTCATAGTGGTAGAGTCACATAGCGAATATTAGCTTAATATCTGGAACGGTTTTGAAAAAAAATCCAGAAAACCTATATTTTTACCAAAATTTTCCAAGTCAAACCCATAAGTCCGTCCAAAATCAATGGACCGGAACCAAACTCGAACTTGATCTGTAACTCATAGTGGTAGACTCACATAGCAAATATTAGCTTAATATCCGGAACGGTTTAGAAAATAAGTCCGGAAACCTATATTTTACCAAAATTGTCTAAGTCAAAGGCCCATAACTCCGTCCAAAATCAATGGACTAGAACCAAACTCGAACTTGGTGGTAGACTTACATACCAAACATTAGATAAATATCTTTTATAGTATGGGAATAAAGTCCGGAAAACTGAGTGTGACGGACTGACGGAGTGCAAACTTAAAGTCCATTTCGGCGAAGCCATTGTTTGCATGAATATACCCATACATGGTCTTATCTGACTAAAACTAATCACCTCAAGTTGTTTGCTTTGTCATATACTTTAAATCGAGTATCTTTGGATCATTTTTATTTTCACTGGATTCAATTGAATTCTGAAAACTGACTTTTAATGAACATTGGTCACATCAGACTGCGTTATTTTAAAAAATTCTTTCAGTAGTATAAAATTGGCGCACGATTTTGTGGAATATGTGGAGTAATTATGGAACAAAGGATTAATCCGATTAATCCCTAATACGAATCCCCTAATCCGATTAATCCATAATCCTTATCCCCTAATCATATTTCCCAAATCCACATTCTCATCCCCCCATCCACAATCCTTAATGCATCCTCATTTTTAATCCAAATAAAAAGGATCCACATTTTTTAATCTCCGACTCCTTATCCATGAATCCCCATTCCACAACGTTCTATTGAAAATCAATATCCTAAATGATTGTATTGTGTAGCCCTCCGATTGTTTTGATTCTATAGTAGAGAAACATGAATTGTTGAAATTATCAATTGTAAAACTCGGACTTGCATTAATTTCTGTACTGCTTTACACCATATTGAAATAAAATATTTTCTTCTATGAATAAGGACAGCTTCTTGCAGTCCTTCCCTAAATTATTGAAGAGACTTTTTGTTTTCGCTTTTATTTGTATTATCTTCCTTAGATCAATAAATTTGTGTTTGTTTAGTACTGTTTTCTTCAAATGTGTGTGTGTATTGATGAACGTTATAATAATAATAATAATAATAACACTCGGTTAGAATAGTTTATAAGAAAAAAGAACAATGGAATAAAAAAAAACGTTTTATTAGAACACCATGAGAAAATAAACAGCTGCGCCAAGTTTCATGATACGCCCGTCGTCACCCCTTCAAATGTTTAAGTGATTTAGGTAAGGGGTTCTCAATTTAGAAGCACCTATAACTGCCTAATTGAGCTTGATATCTCTTTAACAAATCAATCTGCAAAGTTTGAAGTGAGCTGATCAAAGTACTTATACACAAGAGTGTGACATGTAAAAAAATGCCTTAAATTTGACCAATAAAGTCCTATAACTTTTTCAAGAAAAATCAAAATTTCGCAAAAAAAGTACACAGATCGTGAGGCCATCATACCTAATACTTCTACAAAGTTTGAAGTGAATTGACCAAATGGTTGTCAAGTTAGAGGGCGACATGTAAAAAATTGTCTTAAAATTGACGAATAAAGTCCCATAACTGTTGCAAGGAAAATCCAAATTTCACGAATAAATATACAGATCATGAGGCCATCATATCCAATACATCTACAAAGTTTGAAATGAAACAGTTGTCAAGTTAGAGCGCGACATATGAAACGGACGGACGGACAATCGGACATCGGTATACCATAATACGTCCGTCATTAGACGGGTGTATAAAAAACAACCATAAAATAAAATTCAATATATTTATGTATACATGTGTTCACAATTTAAATCTTAACCATTTTATTTTCTTTTTGGGTGGAAATAAACTGTTTATGTCTCTTTTCACGTATAATTGTTTTGCCGGTAGTTCAGTATCCTTGTTAATCTGTTGAACATTACCGTTTTCAACAATGTCCTCAACATTTTCTTCATCGCTTTTATCACTATTTGAACTATCGGAATTTAAAAATGTTTTTCTTTTGGTATTTGCAATCATACTCATCGGGATATGAATAGATTTCAGAAACTTATAGAAATTGTCAATTCCTTTTGGTGGTTTTCTTTTATCATTTGGTACAACGATATCACGAATCCAGTCGATGATATGACTATTAGAAATAAACTCTCCTTCAGCGGTAACTTCTCCATGATCGTTCCAAGAAATAGAGGGCTGATTTTTTTAAGTAATTCAAAAGTTGGACTGCTCTCTTTTGGTATCTGTTTGGAATGGTTATATCAACTAAGTTTTCTATATTTGTCTGTGAGTGTTTTTATTCGCTATTCCATCCAGTGTCTTTTGTTCAGGGTCTGGGCTTTTTGTCGGTGTTGAGCGGCTATTTCCGTGATTATCTACGTCATCTTCGGTCTTTTGTAAAACAGTTTCATATTTATGCTTGGGGATTAAAACCATTTCTCGTGCCATTATCCTTTCAACAGTGTCAAAACAACTTTTAATAATGTTGGTAAAATTGTGTGATGTTTCAGTAGTATCCTTTTTCGACGTTCGCGTGATATATCTTGCTCTGTTAATTGTCGAATGGCGTTTTTATGTGTAGATAACTTTTTTTATATTGGGCTGATAGCGTTATAACTCCATATAGAGTATTATAAACGTATTCAACCAATACCTTTAACTGATTGTCATTCATTGTCTTTATCATGGCGATTCTCTGTTTGTTATCGGCTGTGGCTAACAGAGACAAAAAATGAACGTGCCTCATTACTTGTTTACTCATTTTGGGAGAAATACAATTGTGTCTTCACCGGGGAAAATGTTCGTCCTTAATAATTTTTTTTTCTGTGTGAGTAGAGAGGTCTAAAAGTATGTATCCGTACCTCCGTTCCACGGCTTGTTCGTAGCTCGATAAAAAATAATTTAACTGACCGGGTAGGATTTGCTTTCCAATAACTGCTGCTGATCTCGATGATTCTTCAAACAAAAAATGTATGTTGCGTTCAGAGAAATAGTTCGCATGAATTTGCCTGGTGAGTGGTAAAGATTTTGGGTTAAAAACAACGTACTGATATTTTGATGGTGTACTTTGATTATGAATAAATTCATAATGTCAACATTATTTGCTGCAGATGCTAATAAATTATCAAGAACCAGTAACATGTGTTCCCTGCTTTCTGACCAAGTATCCACTTCTTCGGCTGTAGGCAAACCCTTGTGAAAAGATATGTTGTTGGCCTCTTTCTCCATTTTTGTAAAAAGATCTTGATAAACTGAATAGCAATACACAGTTTTCACTGGTGGCTGTATAAACATGTAATTCGCTTCTTTGATAATTCTAAAAGCAAGAAAACTTTTTCCAGTTTCGCTTGGACCTACGAGAATTGTAGAACACGGGCTGTGGAAAGGTAAAAGGACTTTATCCATCTGCTCATTCGACATTTTATTTTTGTTTTGTAAATGTGAAACCATTACAATCACTTTTATATGTGTTCACAGAAAAGACAGAAGTGAAGTTAGAGAAAAGACAGAAGTGAAGTGAAATATCCATTATGCTACAATAAAAAAATCCTAGATTCTTCGGGGGAAAAAAGGGGGGTCCTAGGATTTTTTTATTATAACCTTACACCATGTTATCCTCTCATGTTATTTAAAAATAATAAAACAAAACCGACTGCTTGTATAATACAATTTATTGATATTACAAAATATTCATATCCAAAACAAGCAAAAATTAAAAAAATTAAGCACAGTGCAAACAAACGACAAAAAATTAAAATATACATTTGCGAGTCAATATTGTCAGTTTTTGGTCAACTAAAGTACTGTGGTGGCACGGTCTTTCGACTTGGCTCTTTTCTGCATCACATGGAAAACATTTTCTTTTATCGATGAAGAACGAAGGCGGTCCAGAAGGATAACATTGAGAAAAAAATAATTGCAAATTGTTTCTTGTGGAAGGTTAAGCTTCATCACATGATCGCCGAATATATTCAGTACATCGAAAATACGGAATGAATCAAACGCCTGTTGAAAATGTCTGTTTAATTGCTCCTCCATGCTAAGCATTAAGCAGTCGTGCTTATGTTGACTAAGGTGGTCCACTTCACAAGCAGGACAGGACTCTTCCTTTTTCTGTTTTATGACATTTTCCAACACCTCTGCCAATGAATAAATCAACACTGTGGACAGCAGCTTTTTCTCTATGGCATACATGATGTGTGCTGGTAATTAGTGCTCGTCGATGAAGGCGTGTAAAAACAAGATGCTCTCCTTCAGATTGCACAGCTTAACCAAAGCGTCTTTAGAAATGTTCACTTTTCTCCCTTTCTCTCGTAGAATGATAGAAGTTTGTTCAGTCTGCTGTGTATTCTTTCTTTTCTTAATAGTAATCAGAGTGTCGTTGTCAATGGCATAATCGAAATGCGCATATGCAGAAAGTAAATTCACAGTGACTTCGGTATTTAGTTATTTGTTACCACTGAGTCGATGCCTCTGCTGGTGGACTGTTAGTCCCCGAGGGTATTCACCAGCCCAGTAGTCAATACTTCGGTGCTGACCCGAAAGCCGATTATTTTTGAAACCTACCAATATCTAAAATTTTGTAAATTTTATTGAAAACTAAGGAGTATCTCCCTCATGCAAAGCTCTGTCCTTAGCTGATTTTGGCTTTAAATTTAGATCACTTTGATTATTTGGTCTCTATCAGTTTTTAAACATCTTTGAGTTTATGGTCTTCCAAACGTTTAGATTCTATCTGCACTGATGAGACATAAGTTGTCGAAATGCGCATATCCAGAAAGTAAATTCACAGTGACTTCGGTATTTATTTCTTTGTTACCACTGGGCCGATGCCTCTGCTGGTGGACTGTTAGTCCCCGAGGGTATTCACCAGCCCAGTAGTCAGTACTTCGGTGCTGACCCGAAAGCCGATTCTATTACAAACCTTGCAATATCTAAATTTTTGTAAATTTGTTGAAAACTAAGGAGTATCTCCCTCATGCAAAGCTCTGTCCTTAGCTGATTTTGGCTTTACATTTAGATCATATCTGGTATTTGTTCTCTATCAGTTTTTTAACATCTTTGATTGTATAGTCTTCGAAACGTTTAGATTTTATCTGCACTGATGAGACATAAGTTGTCGAAATGCGCATATGCAGAAAGTAAATTCACAGTGACTTCGGTATTTAGTTATTTGCTTCCCTCTTCAGTAAATTGGTGTACAATTTCTCATAGTCGCACCTATATGCCTCCTTAAACAAATCAACCTGGCACTGTATCATGATTTTCCTTGTACCCTTTATATATTACCCAAACATAAATACCGGAGGGTGTAAATCCGGCTTTGTTGATTCATGAGTACATCAATGAGATGATTATCTGGCTTTGTATTCATGATTACATAATCGTGTGGATTCATGATTACATTATCGCGTGGATTCACGATTATGACGTAACATGGATTTATGATTGCATCATCGTGTGGATTCGTGATTATGATGTAATGTGGATTCACGATTACATCATCTTACGTATCTAATTGCATCATTATGTGGATCCTCAACTAGAGTTAGTTCTTGTTTTCAAACAAAAAGAAACAACTACACCTTTTTTATAGAAGGGTTAGGTAAAATATAACCAGTGCATCCACTTAATAAACTGATCCATAACTCAACATTCCCATTCTGCATTGTTATATTGACGATCGATGCTATGACTATGATCAATACTATTATCATTTGACAAAAGTATACCATTTCTACCTTAGGTACATTTTGCCCCATGAAACGCCATGTGGTTTGTGTACTATTCGTGCTGTTGGTTTCTTCCATGATTCCTAATACAAAATACCCCCTCTTTATAAAATTAGTTCTTTTTATATCATGAGTTTATACATACTAACCAATGAGAAAATACTTGTTGAAATGTAAAAAACAAACAAACAGGATTATATTACTACATCAATCTTCGTTGGTGAGTTTTGTTTCGGTTTTTTTCAAATATTACTACAACGTTAACGGGCCTAGTTCCTTCTCCTCTGCACGTAAACTATATCAGACCGTAAATGCAAGTGGTAAAAAAATAGGTTATCATAAAATAAGAAGATGGTTGAATTAGCAAGATAACTATTCACTGCAAAAAAAACCCTCGTCGGACTTTTAAGAGGTCACGGGTGTATACAACTGGTATCTCTAATTTGTGGGATGCTGATTTAATGGTTGTTGAAAACATTTCAAAGGAAAATGATGGTTACAAATACATTCTGGTAGTTATAGATGTGTTTTCGAGGTTTTTATGGATGCAGCCTTTGAAAAATAAAACGGGTGCAGATGTAACAAAGACATTTCGAAAAATCCTTGATAAAGTTCAACCTGAAAATATACGAACAGATAAGGATAAATGTTTTCTATCAAAACCTGCTCAACAGTTATTTAAAGAAAAGGGGGTAAGACATTTTGTGACCCAAAATGAAGAATTAAAAGCGAACTATGCTGAACGTGTAATACAGACGATGCGAAACAGGTTTTTTTTAGATATTTTACCAAACAATGAACACACCGGTACATTGACATTTTGCAAAAATTCGTTAAAAGTTACAATGCTACACCACATCGTTCTTTGAATTACATTCCACCTGAAAAAGTAACGGCTGCAAACGAAAGTCGCGTGTGGGCTCGATTGTATCTTTCCAAACCAAAAAATCTAATAAGACGATCGAGGAAATCAATGTGTAAAAGGTCAAGAAAGAGAAAAAATATAAATGGAGAAATAAATTCAAGCATAAAATTGTTTCATTGGTTCGAATTTCACATACTAAACACATATTTGATAGATCGTATGGAAAAAATGGACGGATGAAGTTTTTAAAGTCATCCGGAGATTTAAAAATCAAAATATCAATTTATATAAATTGAGTGACATCAATGGTGATGAAATCATAAAGGGGAATATTTACGAAAACGATTTACAACGTGTTGACAAAGATGAGAATAGTTTGTGGATAGTTGAGAAAATAATAAGAAAAAAGCGAATAAACGGAGTTACACATTATCTATGTAAGTTTCAAGGCTGGGGATCTAAATACAATCAATTTATTCCAGAAAAATACATCAAACCATTAACATGAATGATGAGAGCAATCATAGTCTTTTCATACGTAGTGATCAGTCACTTTCATTTTACCCCGATAATAAGCCTTTCCACTTCAAGGTTCACTTATGTGAACCCCTGTATTTAGCTGGAAAATGGGATGTGGCTTTGCTGGATTTTTGTGCTGGGGAAAACACAATCACAGTTAAAAAGAGTAAACGTGAACTGTATGTATTTTGTAATATTTGTACAAGTGTAACTGGTTTTCGAAATCAGTATTCACTTTTACGTCGTATATTTCCTTCCAATTCTTACAGCTGGAACTACATTTTTTCGAATCCATTTTTCATACCAATTACAAAAAGTGAAGTTCGGGTAATAGAAATTCATATTTTGGACGATAAAGGTGAGAAAGCCTCATTTTTGACACAACCGCTGTCGTGTACACTTCAAATT
>MJUU01022863.1:36889-48149 GCA_002080025.1 Modiolus philippinarum
CCCGATATATTTACTCCCGATTTACTCCATATCCCTTTATTTTCTTACTCTTAATGATAAGCAAAAGGTGTATAATTTTACAATGCTGCTCGGATGAAATGATTTTTTTTTTGGGTTTAAAAATACTGAAAAACATGTCATTTCGCAAATGTTACTAGTATGGTATACTGTAAGGGTATTAATTTTTACAAGTTGTTAAGGAGATATGTCGGCATTTATTTATTTAATGGGTCAAACATACAGTTCTTACCCTCATTACTGGTATTGAGGCACTAATTTAATGCCTTTGATTGGAGGAGATGTGGTACCTCCTTTATCTTAATCAAAAATTTCGTGTAGAATTTAGGCAAATAAATACGATTAAAACTAACAAAATCGACTTCAGCCCCCCTATTTGAATCCCCCTTTTCAAAGGTTGAATCCGCCATTGCCTTCAGCTACAAAGAGTCCCTATCTCAAAAGTTTCGTACTGCAATATTGATAGAATGTTTGAAAAAGTGACAATTTTCGATTTGTGAATGCCGCTCTACATCTGCTAAATTGATGAGTTTCTGTAAGAGAAGTTATTAAAATACCCTCCAGAATATAACTATGAAAAGTGTAAACGTACACCCTCAAAACCCATACAGAATGAAGCTATCTGTTATATTGTTGTTGCCTATAGACAACTAACTTGTGATAAATTTTCAAGGCCTTGTAAAAAATGAACAAAGACCTACCTTTGTCTGCATGTAATAATCCCTTGTAATCAAAATACCACAAACAAGATTGACAACACGCCAGCATTTGATTTACTGATCTTTTCTGTTATACATGAGTAAACATATTAAACGAACAGTTCGAGAAGACCGTAAAATAAAACATCTAAACCACATGTATGGAAAAAAACCCACAACAAATGGCATAGCTACACATGAAACACAAAAGTATGTGCCTCAAATAGAAACTTGTCAAACTTAAGTTCTTTTTTCTTTTGTGACTTCGCAGTTAACCTGTTTGGGGACAACCATTTGATTTTCGGGGGTGGGGGCGGTTTTGCCTAGAACTTGAAAAATATTTTTTTTCATGAAAATCTCGAAAAAAATATTTATTTTATCAAACGTCAATTTGTATTCTTATTATTGATATATCCTTTTAAATCTTTTGTTGTCGTGTGTCTTTTTCGGGAAGATTGATATGGACTAAACATTGCCAGTGCCGAGAAAAGAAAATATAAATTTCGGCATTTATATATTGATCTTTTTTCTAAATATTAGAATTACCCCGAATAACTTTGAATTGCCTCTGGTATTTAAAAAAATTATACGTTATATTCTTAAATGGGATTGGTGCATCTTTTTTTCTATTGTACATTATATTTCGAAGAAGTAGAGTAAATTAGTCGTGAATTTTGTTCCTATGTTGAGCTTTTTTCAAATCTTATTGAAAATCGTGTAGAGTGGTCCCTGGTACTTACACTTCCTACAAATAAGAAAATATACCGCACTGTTATGTTTTCTGACAATTAGCAGTCGATGGTGGCTGTAAACAGCTTTTGGGTCCATTTAAGCCATTTCAAAAGACATGTACTTGGAAAGATTAAGGTAATAACATGGGCTCTCCAGCACTATGATCGAGAGCCCAGAGTCCAGTGAGGGGAGCCCTGAGCCCAGTGAGTGGAGCACAGAATGTTAGAGGCTTTACTCTAAGAAAACATGAGTGAATACACATTATATAACGTTCAATAAAAAGAGATGTGATTTCTATATAAAAAAAATGTAAAACAATTTAAATACGGGATGTTATGCTAAAGTAAATCTTAAATGTTTGCAACTGGATGGGAGCAAATAAACTTTCGTTCAATGCGACGTAATTTAAATCTGTTTAGTAGAATTCGCAATCAAAGTGCCCGTCTGTCTGCAAAACTTCACTTTTATAGAAAACTTAAAAAGCAATATGATTATTCGATTGCAGTTTCATTGAAATACACATTTTTTAATTAACTCTCATTTTCTGTGAAATATACGAGTCGGACTAGGCATATACACTCAATGTAGATATAATTTTGTGGCCGACAGCATTTGTTTAATCTACAGTTTTGCTATTGAAGATGCAATTTATTGCATATTTTCAACAAATTCGGAACTAAAGCTACAATTGTTATTGGAAGATTAGATTGATTGATTGATTAGTTAGAGTTTAACGTCCAATGAGCAATATTTCAGCTATATCAGGACGAGAACAAGTTAATCAATTCAAAAAATTAAAAGTATCAGAAGAAAGAAATAAAGGTGGAAGGGACAACCTGGGCAACGACTTTTGACTGCCACTGGAAAATTGGAGAAATGGGTAGGGGCAGGAAATTTAGCCTTCCATACGACACCCAGTGCGTCTGCTCTCTTTAGAGAAATATAGAAGGGGTCTTTATACTGCATGGAGCGTGGCGTTTCTCCACACAGTTTGGCTACAATGGTTCGCGGTCAGGCTTTCCGTATTATGACCTGACTACCCCGCATAGACAGGGCATTCCCCTATCCACCACCTGGGGACGCGCCCGGCAGCTCTGTAGCCGAAGCCCCTGAAAACCGATTCAGGTGCCGGGTGGAAGATTAGAAAACTAAATGTTACCCGGAACGTGGCAAAGCGTGTTGTTATATTATTATGTCGAAACTGCATCTATTTTCACTGATTAGGTAAGCGTAAAACATGTGATTGATACATGTATATTGCATTGGTGACATAACAGAGTCTCACAGTGGGTTAAAACTGTAAATATATATATACAATGGACATACACAGAGCTGAAATAATAAAGGCACATTTTACTTTCGGATATATACCAACCTTTTGAATTTTATTTTCCTCTAATTACAATGCATTTTTTGCGGTAAAATAGTATACATAATTCTGCGAAATCCTATAAATATCAAAATTCTCTTGCAAACAATAAAACAAATATATGACTCTTGTCTTCAATTTTGTTAGCGTCTAATTTGATTGGATTAATTAATGAATTTATTATTTATCTTTCATGAAATAAAAGATACAGGAAAGAATATATCCGAGTTTTCTGCTTAATTTATTTCTTCCTCAAAATTGTATGCAAGGAAATACGCAGTACAAAAAGAACTTTACAGTCCTGTTATGGACAGTCAGGTACATTGGCAATTATTATCCCTGGGACAGTACATTTTTCGTTGATAGTGTGCCATGCTACCATGTCAGTTTAATACTGACATATCTAAATAATTAATCGTTTGAGTTTGAAGTTCAAGTTTCAAAGATGGCTATTGTGCTTAAAGAGGTTGGGTTGGATCGATTATAATCATGGAATCACAAGCTTGAAAAAAAATTCAGATCCCAAGAAATAAATTCAATTTCCCGAAAATGAAAATGACAATGCAGATCGCGGATCCCTTAAAGGATTTATCCCGAAATATCTGATCCCAGTGTCCCGTATAAGCTGTCCCTCTACCCCTCAATAAATTGTTGTAACTTCGGTATTAAGTTATTTGTAAAAATACAGAGATTGTTATAGATAACAAATTACCCAAGTTAACTGCAAATTTAGTTTTTACATATGACCATTTACACAACTTCTTTCTCTTCAGTGCAGATCAAATCAAAATATTGGAAAGTCATAAACATAGTGTATACAGATACTGAAGGTAGATAAAAGGTTGTTCCGATCTCGGAATTCTGTAAAAAGCAATTTTCAATCCTGAGTTTCAGAAAATGACACTGATGCAATTTCCGGACCAAGAATTCCCGCTCTATAAATTGGCTGATCCTGTCGTCACTTAGACCTTCTGTCCCTCAAACTTGAAGCATGTTTTATTAACTGAGGTTTATTTTCCCTTTGTCCTTGAATTATTTAAAGAATTTTTTGCTACTTAAGATAACAAGAAAAATGCAGTTTTTTTTCTCATTTTCTTCATTCGTTTCATGGAAAATAAGGGTAATAGATGTACTTTCTTCAGTTTGTGGAATTATTTTTAAAAACGTTGTAGAGTTTAAAATTTTAGTTAAAGAACACCCGATTTTTTTTCGAGGAAGTTATGCGGAGCGAAGAATCTGCAACCTTCAAACAAGGACGTATATTGAGATTATATGTCCTTGCTTCATATATCAGGAAATCACAGATGAAAGAGAATAAAAAAATATTTGAAATTAAATTACGAAAAAGATAACATGATTGAAATTTGAGTTTAAAAGCTTTAAATATTGCAGAAAAAACATGTAGAAAGGAAAATTTAAGATGTTGATAATATCTGTCCATGTCTGTGAATGATGCCCACAGTCAATGTGAGACATGGCAAATGTTGAGAACATTTGTCCATGACTGCAGCTGACAATGACAATTAACAGTCTAGGTAATTGTTTAAAATGTTTGTTAATGTCTGTATGTGATGTTGACAGTCACTGTCAGACAGATGAGAGTTTAAAGTGTTTGTCCTTGACTGTGAGCAATGGCCACAGACATTGGCAGTCCAGGTAAATTTTCATATAGTCTGAGATCGTCTGTCAGTATCACCAGCAGTCAGACACAGTCATGGGCAGACATAGTAAAATGTTGTCAACGACTGTCAGTGTCAATGGAAGTCTCTAACAAACAATTACAAAAAATTTCACAGTCTTTTTCAGTTTTTGGCAGTCGCTGACAGCCAAAAAATGACTGTCACTGGTAAGGACAGTCATTTGTTTTGGTTTATAGTGGTTCCGACCGTAAATCATACATTAAATTACTAGACACCGTTCACCACCAAGGTTTGCGTCTTTCATTAGGTGCGTTTAGAACTTCTCCTGTGGAGAGTCTGTATGCTGCAGCTAATGAACCATCCTTGGAAGACAGACATATTAAACTTGGTTTACAATATGCAACAAAGCTTAAAGCGTATCCTTCCAATCCTTCTCACAACTGTGTTTTCAAACCTCTTCACAAAGCTGACTACGAAAAACGCCCAAACGTTATACAACCTTTTGGTCTCCGTATCAAACCACACCTTGAATCTGCTTATATAAATTTAGATGAAATAGCTCCTATAGAAACTCCCAAAAAACCTCAATGGCTGAACCCAAAACCAACATTTAATTTTGAACTACGCAAACACAAAAAGGTTGATACCAATCCTCTGGTTATCCAGCAGGACTTTGCAAGAATTAAATCTGAACATCCTGAATACTTGCAAATTTACACAGATGGCTCTAAGGATGGAGACAGAGTGGCTTCTGCAGCCGTTTTTGGAGACGTGCTGCAACTCGCCGATTACCATCCTCTAGTTCCATATTTACTGCCGAAGCTAACGCTATTTACTCAGCACTTAAATTTGTAGCTTTATCGTAATCAAATAAATTCATGATTTGTTCCGATTCACTTTCTTGCCTATTGGCAATTGAAAGTCGAAAAACAAAACGCCCAGTTATTTTGAAAATAGCCGAATTCTACAAATCACTTGTAGCATTAGGCAAAGAAGTCATTTATGTTTGGATCCCTAGTCATGTGGGGATCTATGGAAACACAGTTGCTGACAGGAAGCAAAGGATGCACTAGATGACGAGATGGCGGATTGTCCAGTACCGTACACTGACATGAAGCCTTTAATCGCTAAATGCATTTTAAAGTTATGGCAGGCCAAATGGGATCTGCAAATAAATAATAAACTGCATGGAATACAGTCAGATGTCGGTAAACAAGTCAGTTCCTGTGGTAAAAACCGTAGGGAACAGGTAGTGTTGACCCGATGTCGTATTGGACATACTAGAACAACACATAGTTTTATCCTCAACAGTGATGATTGACCTGAATGTATTCCATGCAATTGTCCTTATACAATTCAACATGTTTTAATCGAATGTGTAGATGTTGCCGATATCAGGCGTGATTTTTATTCAGCTGATTGTCTTAAAGAACTATTTACAAATGTCGCTGGCGACAAAATCGTTCATTTTTTAAAAACAATCAATTTATTTAGTAAGATTTAAATGGATTTAATTTATAGTTGTAATATTAAACTGTCATTTCTACTATAATGTTTTTTTTAATATATTTTATACCCTTGTTTTACTTGTATAAAGCTTTAATGGTTTTATATTGATACTTTATATATTTCTCATAATTGTTCAACTTACTTAACAGTTCTGGCCACAATATAGCTGAAATATTGCTGAAGTTGGCGTAAAACATCAATCAATCATTTTTTCTTCCGCCGTGCGCGGTCCCGGCTTATGAATAGGCCCGCAGCATCCTCTGAGCTTGGAGTATGAGTCTTCCTAACAGAGGACCCCGAAGGAACCGTGGGATATAGATATAGGACTTAGTATCTCCGGCTTGCGGGGTGTGACCCCTCCTAAACGGGGCTGACCCCGAGGGTCCCGGGATATAGAAATAGGACCCATTCCGTGGTTGTGCGGGATCAATAAATACACAACCCATCTTTCGGATGGGATGTAAACTCAGGTCCACGTGTTGGAAAAAAATGCCACGCTTCCTGCTTGTTAAAGAACCCTTGTAGCAAGCTCATTTTTGAGTGGCCCGAAGGTGATCGGCTACAAGGCTAAATTCTCCGCCCTTTTCGATTTCACCCTACTTTTCCAGTGGCAGTCAGAATTTCCCGTCCCATGGCCCTTTCCATACCCCAAAGTGATTATTCATTAACAAACTTGGTCTCGTCTCGATATAGCTGAAATATTGCTGAGTAGACGTTAAACAATATTCAATCAATCAATCATTTTTTCTTCACACAATTTTGTCCATTTCTCATTTCCTTGGCCTTTTCTATGTTTTTTTTTTCAAATTCCAGCTAGGAATACATCAACATCCATTTCATTCTGAAAAAAAGAAGAAAAAGTTCAGTTTACATAATACTCATTATTGATTGATTGATGTAAAAAATTTGAATATTAGCTCAATGATTGGATGATGTAGATCAGGTGACCACTCGGTTTGAAGATTGATAGAAAAGTAAAGATGGCGATGTTTATGTTTGTCACGTTTGTTATAATCAATATCTACTGCTTTGTTGACACGCGTAGTGTCATCACTTGCAAAATTGTTGATGATAATGCAGTGGATTGTTCATCCAACACAGTAGAGACATTTTTTGACAGTTTGCTTGATGCCCAGTCCGTGACATTTTCCAACATTGTTGACATTCAACAGCTTGACCGGGTTATATTTCCACAAGGGTGTGAAGTTTTTTTAAATGAATTCAAATGTAGATCTGTGTGATGATTTCAGTTGTTGTGACGTAGTAATCAACGGAGTGGATTGTAAGACGCTGGTGAGTGTATACATTTTCTTATCCCCCACCCCCAAATGCTATCTTGTCACATATGAAATAAATTATATATTTACAACTATGAAAGTAATAACTGAGACCCTATATTTTGTGTTTTTATTATTTTGCTTGTATTTGTAGAATTATATTGTGTGTATTATATTGCACTATACTAGAAACCAGAAATGACCCCCGATTGGCTAATAAAAAACAATCTTTTCTATTCACATACCCCCGCCCAATTCACTTGCACATGCAGCAGTCGCACACACACACACTCGTCAGTTTTACTCTTAATGATTGTCACTTAATTAACGCAATAATACTTACAGCATCTTCCACTTGCACATTGCTTAGGTCCAACATCTCAAAATCAAGTGATTCCAAGGATGGTGATGCCATTGAAGTACATGGGAACATGCCACCCCATTGTGTAGTTTGCTGCGTCTGTTCACTACAGCTAAGACAGTGCAAGTGATTACATGCACCTCCACAGGATGGTGTGGATGTCATAGGCTTTGATGTTGATGTGAATGTCATAGACTTTGATGTTGTTGATGTGAATATCATAGGTTTTTATGTTGATGCGAATGTCATAGGCTTTGATGTTGATGTGAATATCATAGGCTTTGATGTTGATGTTTTTGTTTTTTTCTTTGCTCAATGCACCGGCTACTGTTGTCTGGGTTGCCGTTCTCGTCTCCACAATTTCCACATCCTCTGTCAAGGATATCCTCCTCCTTTTTGTTTTTCTGTCATGTGAGGCCTCTGGCTTTGTTAGATCAATCACTGGTATCTGTTTTTATTTCATGTATAGCTTTTTCAATTGTATGTTTTCGTTTAGGGAAAAAAATTTGTAAAAAAAATACCACTGTAAATTTTTATCAGGACTCTGTAACATTTTTAAGAGTAGCATCCATCATTTCAAATGGTTCTTCCGAGAGTGAATTTTGTACAATAGATATGGAGAAAAGGAAGCAACAGTAGTTTTTAAAATTGTAAATATTTCATTTCGAATTCAATTTTTTCTTTTAAATTTTTCTAATTGTTTATTTCTTTCTTTAGAGATATTTTTGGACTATTCATGGTTGGTGTTTATTTTTTACCCATAAATGTGAACATACAGAGGAGACTTATCCAATCTATACAACATATTTACTTTTTAATTTTTGGACGACGTTTAATAATAACTGGACATTTTAGACAATTTTTATTTTTTTTCAAAATTCATCGCAGAAATTATTAAAAAATATTGGAGAAAGGATAAAAAACGGCTAAGGAGATCAAATAGAGTGAGACAACCACCACAAAGACTTGTATATTATTAAGAAAATCACTAATTCATTTATTTTTCAAGCAGGAAATTATAACATTAATCTTTGTCTTTATTTTAAATAACTTATTCAGATTCTGACCATTTGGATTGAATGTGTTTTTTTATATTTAAAATTTAGTTCAACTTACTTGATTCTTTTCAGCTATCATATACATCCTCCTAAGTTTTTTAACTTCCTCGTCTATTTTATCCAAACATTCCAAAAAGGTGTTTTCCATTTTTCTGTATTTTTTCACAACTTGTAAAGTTAAATGATATCAAAAAAGGGGTGAATGAAGAGTTTTTATACAGTGAAAATAATCACCTCGGTAACCTAACTTAATTTTTTTATCCAATCAATTTCAATGACGTTTCCAAAGAAAACGAGTACAATCAAGTATTTTTGACCCCCCCCCCTCTTGCCCCAATTACTCAGTGTGAATATACATTACAAAGTTCTCTCCTAATGAGATTTATTTATTTCATTCTTGTTAACGATATTATATGTTAATAGTGTTTCTTGTTTAATTAAAATATGACTTTTATGCTACCCCCCACCACCCCCTCCCCACAAGTTTGCCCTTTTAAAATTTGTATTGTTAGCTGAAAAAAATCTTTTTTCTGCATTTTTTTATTTTTTTTCAAAGACTGTTTTCATATGCTTCAAGTTGCCAAAAATATCTCCGTTCTTCAAATTTCCTGTTTTTTGAATTCTATGTATTGTATTAAAATATGATTGATAAAACAATTTCAATAGTAAATTGATTTATTAACTTTTTGTATGGGGTGATGTAGTCATATAATGAATGGATGTGTATTGCCATATGTAAATTTATGTATATATGTTTTGTTTTTGTGACTTTTATGCTAAAACACCCCCTCCCCACAAGTTTGCCCTTTCAAAATTGTTATTGTTAATTGAAAAAAATCTTTTTTCTGCTTTTTTTAAAAAATTTTTTCAAAGACTGTTTTCATATGCTTCAAGTTGCCAAAAAATATCTCCATTCTTCAAATTTCCTGTACACAGTGGATGGTTTTTTTTTTTAATTCTATGTATTGTTTTAAAATATGATTGATAAAACATGTATTGCCATATGTAAATTTATGTATATATGTTTTGTTTTTGTTGTTGTTTTTGTCTTGATGTGTATCATACATTGGATTCCTTTTACATGTAATTGCAAATTCTTTGTTTTATTATCTCCATCATCAGTTTTACAATTAACAGGAATCCACTGCAAACAGCATAAAAATTTATATTTTTATTTTTTTTAACATTGTTATGTGAGGCATTTTACAAGACCAAAAGACAGCATTTTATGTATTACTGTGCATACATGTTTGTTAAAACGGGTATAGTTTTTAGCGAATTTTATTTTGTTTACATGTACTTCAAAAGTATTTAGTTATCTGGAAATCGTTTTTTTTTTTGTTACCTAAAATGTTTACATGTACTTCAAAAGTACTTGGTTATGATCTGCAAACCATTTTTGTTACCTATTAGGTACATTTTACATGAAGTTTCTTGGATATTTTTCAACAGTTTTTTATTTGTTGTATGTCATGTTCCATTTTATCAAGTATGTTTCACATACTGTAGAATATGTAGTGATTTTCTCATAACTAAATCATCACATTTCTTGTTGCATTTCTTATATTTTGTTCTTTTGTGATATGTCAGATTTTCCCACTACTTTATACTGCTTTGTGAAATGTAGTATTCCTTTTTTTGCCTCTATTTTCTATTACAGAGTGTTTAGTGCTTCTATGCCTCAACCTTCATCTTATGACCATCTGCAAAACCAACTGCAATTTCAGTATTTTATTGTTTTATTTATTTTTTATTTAATTGTTTTTTGTATTTGTTGTATTTACTTTTGTTAATTTTAGTTTTTTTGGTGAGATATATAAAATTTATGCTAATTTTTTAAATAATTTTTTTATTATTTTTTATATTATCTTAGTTCAATTAATCATGTTTTTGTTTCTCAAAATGAATTGTCTTGGTGTAATGTTATGGAAATATGTGAGGGACGGGACAGATCCAAGGTTTGGTAGCGTGGTAATCTGGTCCCTCTGGTACTGGACTCTGGTATACAATGGGCTCTGGTTTATGTACTGTGGTTTGGCTACACTCCAGGCATGGCGTATTTGGTGGGGAAATAAAGGGACATATGTTTTAGGCTTGTGAGAGTGTTTTGATTTATTTGTATTGTTACTCTCGTAATATAACTAACACTACATAAATAACGAAGTCCGTAATAAAATCAACGTGTATTAAACTTTGGCAAGGTTTAACGTGGTATAAATTTACATATTAATTTAATGAAAACACATCATGGTATATCTATAATATAAATAATTCACGCTGCCATCATTTACTTTATAATAACTCGGAAACTCGGGATTTAATGAATAAAAATACTTTACTTGTAAAATAAATGCCCAGATGACCAACGGCAAATTTACAATAAATAAATTGCGCAAGAAATATAAAGAATTACTGGCAAAAAATTAAATGGGAAAACACCTATAATTCTTATGGAATATAAACGGACCTGATTTCATCAGACATGGTTACAATGGCTTGGTTCTCTGTGGTTACTGGCTCAGGCTATCTGGTATCAGTGGTTAGGAACTTGTAACCGGTTATCGTAAATAAATCAAATGGTGCCTCTTTTTGCCCAGG
>MJUU01022870.1:6698-33317 GCA_002080025.1 Modiolus philippinarum
AATTAATTTTGATACAGTTTTACTTAATATGTACTGAAATAGCAAATTTAATGCATTAAATACTACCTTATGCAATTTAATCTCTTGACTGATTTACTGATTTTGTTTTTTCACATAATCAAACAGCGATAAACATTTGTTTGAGAGAAAAGATTGAAGTTCCTCTTTGCAATATTATATCCATGGTATATGGAAATTTAGAACATAGACATGTCCCTTCATCTAACAGGATCGGATAATTATGTAGCTCTTATTTTTGAAGAAACCTATGTTTCATAACTTTTAACTTTTAACTTCAGGTTTTATATAATGTACCAATTACAAAAAAAAAAAAGAAAAAAAAATTCTTCAATAATAACTGACATACATGCAGTCCCCTTTTACGGTACGGATCGGAATTATTCATCTTTCAATGCATCCAATTACTTGTGCTTGGGTAATAATTAGAACGAAACGGACTTTTGGATGGTGATCTATGTTAATAAATGTTTTGTAGACTTTAGAGGAAAATTATGTGGACTTTAGCGGAACTTGTTATTGTGGACATTAGCGGTGTTTTTTGTGGACTTTAGCGGATGTAATTTGTGGACTTTAGTGGAAAGTTTGTGGACTTTAGCGATGTTATGGACTTAAACGGCAAATTGTTGTGGACTTTAGCGGTGTTGTGGGCTTTAGTGGTTTTGTGGACTTTAACGGTGCCACACACAGCAACCTTTATCAGTGTACTTACCTTCGAAAAAATTGTGCT
Organism: Modiolus philippinarum; assembly: GCA_002080025.1. Taxonomy (NCBI): domain Eukaryota; kingdom Metazoa; phylum Mollusca; class Bivalvia; order Mytilida; family Modiolidae; genus Modiolus; species Modiolus philippinarum. Next base: position 7,447 of record MJUU01022870.1, read on the forward strand.
CTACGCACGTTGTTTGAATCCCTAGCCAGCCTCTTTCTGTGTTTGATCTTGTAATTCAGTATATCAATGCCTGTAATTGTTTAAAGATGAAATTATTATTTTTGAAATACGAATTTTGTTTTGATTTACATTATAATGATTAAGTTTCCTTATTAAGATATCCTTGCTAGGTTCGTCTTAAACTTACAATCAGATAGGACTGCACGTTTTTTCACTGGTTACTCCAAGATAAAGAACAAGTGTTGTTCCCATTTGGGGAATGTAATATATCCATATTCATATGTCCTTGTCCTTGTTCATATTTTATGCATGGCCATAATGACAAATTAAAGACTATCAAAAGTCAAATTTTTGAAAATATCTGAGTTTTATCCAGCCTCTACAAGCTGGATACCTGAACTACCTATTTATTCATCAAGAAAAGACCTTTAACACTACAAGACTATGCGAATCGTGTGTAATTTTTTTTTGTGAATGCAAATTAATTTTAAAGCAAGAACAAGTAAAGACGATCTAATAGACACTTGTTCCTACCCGGCAAATAACCAAATAGAACTTTTTGTTTTTAATTTAACAATAGTCATAGCAAATAGCTTAAAGTCAAAATAGAAAGTACGTTAAAAGGTATTGAGACTTTAATTATCCATTAAGAACTTACGGACAAATGTAATAAAACAAATACCGAACAGAATTGTCAAGAGCCGAATTCTAAAGGGCAAAATGACAGGCATGCTGCAAAACCTTCGGAAAAGTTGTTAAACAAAATCGCCCTGACTTGGTACAGATATTTCAAAAGAAATACTGGGATGTTCGGTTTTATAGCGTGTCATATTTCACTTTCCATTGTGATAGTGTCCAGTAGCAACTCGACAAAAATAGCATTGACAGTGAAAAGAAATATTCACCAGAGTACCTAAGTATAAAATGATTCTTTAATCACAGTTCGAACCGAAACATCAACTTTTCAGCATAGGACTGATATCTATTGAATAAACAACTTTTTAATGATCGTATGAACGAAACAAAAGTTTTTGAAGCCTTATCTTATAAACGGTCACTGCGATAACTAGTCCTAATGAAAAAGTATGCATGAGTGGTGCTAGCTCTTGCGTAACGAATCAAACGTGAAACAAATAACCCGTAAGCAAAAGTTGGAATATTACTGTCCATGTTAGGGGAATATATAATTTTGAAATTAAAGTCGTCTATTTTGTAGTAAATTTAGTATTAAGATGACCATCGAGTCCAAAAAGATGAAGATCGGACGGGTTATGTGGTTTCCTTTACCTTTAATTCTGGAGGATATATTGTTGGAATCCACTAAAGAAACGATCTGTTATTAATGGAAAGAACATCATCAATGAGATTGAAGGATCTGGCATTGGGATTGATTGGTACTTACATTGGATCTTCGGTAAAAAAAAAACATGGTTCTCTTATGAATCGTGCAAAAAATCTTTTGTCTTATCCTCTTGTTCTGTTGAACTCTTACTAGAGAGAAAATACCAAATTGCTTAGCCTCAAGAAAGATATCCCGATATTTTATATGCTTTCGTATAAGAACCTATTATTTTTTTTCTATGTGTTCAATGTAATTTCATGTACTTCTTACTACCTTACATGAATATAACAAAATTTGCTTTAGAGTAGTTGTTCAAGATCTATTTAGTTTGTAGTTTCACCGTATGGGAACGACACCGGATATTGGTACTAACGAAGCGGACGATTGATATTACTTTAGCTCGAGTGAACGTGAAAAATCGCACTTTTGTCATATTTCTTATTAAGTGACCAGAAATGCGTGTGATGATCGACAGGATAAAAGTAGAGTTAATAATAGTCGTATAAACATAGAGTAAAGCAAGTAAATAAAAATTAGAGATGAAAACACATCGGCTAATACCGCCAAAATGTCTCAACGGGATGTTTTTTCTTGAAAAGCAAACGATTTTAGGCATTTTGTGTTTCAAAAACACGCCGTTTAGTTCAATAATTTCACCCTTCAATTAAAATTAAGCAAATCAATGTCTCAACAGCTGATTATGTAACTTAAATCACGAAAACAAAATAATGAAAGAGTACGGCGACTTGTCAATTATCTGGAATATTCTACAAGTCGCCGTACACTTTCATAATTTTGTTTTCGTAATTTAAGTTACATAACCAGCTGTGCTTAATTCTAATTGAAGGGTGACATTATTGAACTTTAGGGTGTGTGTGTTTTTTAAACATAACACACCTGAAATCGTTTGCTTTTGAAGAAAAAAAACATCCCGTTGGGACATTATGGCAGTACTAGGTGATGTGTTTTCATCTCTCATTTTTATTTACTTGCTTTATTCTATGTTTTCCACCTTCACTCATGCTAAAGTAATATCAATCGCCCGCTTCGGTAGTACCAATATCCGGTGTCGTTCCCATACGGTGAGTTTGGCAATCACAAAATGTTTCTGTTCTAACAGTAAATTAAGTTAAGTCTTGCTGACTAAATTAAGACGAACCTAAAACATTATTGAGACTTTCACATGTCCATTTTATGATGCAAACTAAGCAATCTTAAAGGATACATTACTTTATAACAGTGTTGTTGTTTATGACAATTTTTAAGGCTTTTTGAAAAAAAAAGATCGTTGTGTAGAAACTCAATTACCACAATGAAATGATTGCAATTCAGAAGGAAAAATGTTTATACACTCACAAAAACAAAAAAAGTTTTGGTTCTCGATTTTCTTCATCACAAACAGTGTAAATTAAACTATTTTACGAAAAGATATCCAGTAAATGAACATGAGATCATAAGCATTCCAAGAATTACTAGTATAATATAACTTGGTTCTATTGTACCAAGCCTGAATTAATGTACGATGTCCATTGTAAAATATTAAATCGATGAATTATATCAATTACTAACTGCAACTTTGTGCAAAAATATAAACTTAATGACAAAAATTACAAATAATTTATAATTTATAATCAACAATGTCGAAGTGAGTGCATGTTCACATTTCGACGCTAAAATACAGGAAACCAAAATAATAGGACTATTGTGTCGCATTGGCTCAGTTATGGCTCGGTTTACTAGACGTGGGCACAAAATGACACAAGAGGTGTGTTGATTACATGCTATCAGTTCGCAGAAGGACATCAGATATTGCTACTCTAAAAGGACCATTTAAATTATGAAATACTATAGTAATAATGCTTCACTTTGACGATGGATGTTGTTGCAATGTAGTTATGAATTATTACATTAATAGACAATATATGATAGTGTTGCTGTAGCATTACTGATGAGATTTATTAAAACTTCAAAAGAACAATTAAAACTGTATCAGGATGCTTTTTTAAAAACTCCCATATCAGAATTCAGTGCTACGAACCAGTTCAATCAAAGTTTTGCCTCCTTTCTATGAAGCTTCATTCAATTCTGAGCACTATCAATTTTCCCGCATTTTTCCGTTTCGTGGTTACAGTCGCCATTTTTGATGTCTTGGAGATCAAATAACAATTCCCAGTATGTGAGATAACCTACTTGTACAGTGAACACGTTCAATTTTCCCGCTTTTTTTCTATTTCCATGGCAACCGATGCCAATTTGACAATTCAAAGACCCAATTGAACCTTTTGGAATATGAATCCATCTTCATGTGAAGTTTGGTTAAGATTGGATGAAAAGTCTTAGAGAAAATTGTCGGACAAAATTTTGTGGCGGAAGAAATGCGAGTAAATCAAAGAAGCGTAATTTACCAACATTCGAGTCTAACAATCCACTAAAGAGATGCAACCATGAAAAAAAAAACCCAGGACATGTCAACATGAACTTCCTCAGCAGTGAGATCGGGTGTATCGATAGAGTAAGCCTTTTTCGATTTGAATGCATCAACGTCGCGTGAGAAAGCATATGTTCAAAATACAATCTTAGTTAGGAATAAGTTCGATATTTAGATGAAATGACTCATTGTTAGATCTAGTCAAATATAGAAACTTCAGTCGGAAGTTGAGAATGTTACTTGCGCAATTCGAAGCCTTCCAATCCATATCCTTTATTGAGTAGTTTTCTGATTAGTAGTCAACGCATTTCTTTGAAGTCGTCGTATTGGCTAGCATATCGTATCAGCCGATAAACATACACGCCGGATGTAGGGACAGAAGTGTTGTTACTACTGAGGAATGGGGAATTAAATATGAGAAAGTTGAAATCATCACGTCGTAAACTCTAATTTTCAGTAGTAAAAAAACAGATCTATATATTACACCAACTTTTTAGTGTGTGTTGTGCTTTCCCCCGTTGGTGGGATGTATTAGCATTGGTATATGGAATGTTGAGTAGAAGAGCATCATAAATATATCGAAAGGTGAAATAAAAGAACTTTATGTACTTTTTCTTTTAACCTTTAAGGAGGTTAAGTATAAACTCAGCTTCACAAGAATACAAAAAAGACAAACAATTAGAGATGGGCAGTTGGTGCCTATTGGAATGTCGATTGTTTGCTGAAATATCAATAGACCAAATATATTGTCGATCAAAAAGTCGAGCATGTTAGTAATGTCTTCCTCAGTACAGTTGTTGTTGGTATCGGTGTTGTCCTTGACAAAATCAGATTTTTTATGACGGCTTCTAAATTTTTTACGATATAAAACATACCTGTTTGGGGGTTTCAGTTGTGTGCGAGTTATCCATTGATGTAAAAATCGAAGGAATTCTGCTGTTTGAATCTACAAAATGAACTTAAACATATATGCAAAGTTTGACTTAAATTATTTAAATGAACCATTAAGAGTAGTATCAAACTACTGACAATATCTGATGTCCTTTTGTTAACTGATCATATGTAATCGAAACACCTCTTGCGTCATTTTGTAATCTGCAATAATATGTTTGGTTAACCCAGCCATAGCACTATTTTACTGTATTTTTAGTATACCATCATTTTTGTCTCTACCACAATTGTTGGTCGGAATGTGAACATTGTGTATTTACTTCACTCGCTGTTTTTTTTTTTTTTTTTTTTTTTTAAAGCTAGGTAAACACGATTTTGCATATGAGAAATTTTGCTATACTAGTAAGTTTATAATTACTTTGCAATACCTTCCGTAAATTTGTTATTCTAGTTACTATTTCGGGCTTTTTGGTAACAGTTTTAGTTGGTAACTGATATAAATAACATACGTCGAATTCATATTATGTAACGAACAGCTAAAAATAAATATAGATTACACCACAAGATCCCGTTCATTACCATATTTTATCCACTAGAGATAGTTAGATTTTAAAATTTTAATTGCGAGGCTTGCCGAGCATTTTAAAATTTTTAAATTTAACTATCGAGAGTGGATAAAACATGGTAATAAACGGGATAAAGTGGTGTAATCTTTTTCTCTAATGATCAATGATAAACACCGAGAATTGTATTCCGAATAGATTTGGCGGGAAATAGCACGGGGCTTTATTCAGCATACGTTGAATAAAGAAAATTTATCTAACGGGTCAAAACCGGTTTAAACTTTACATATCATTAGAGAAAGAATCATTCATCCTTATCTCATATACATTTACTCCATATCCTTTCATTGTTTATTGACTCAACACAAATGGTTGAATCATGAAAGAGGGTATAAACCCCCTTTTTGGATTCCGGACTTGGGCCTTAATTTCGGCATACCTTGGACTTGCCACGTGAGTCCATGGACTCCAAGGTCTCAAAAGTCATAGCATTTTGGACTTGTACTTTAAATTTAAAAAAAAAAAACCAACAAAAAAAAAACGCAAATTCAACAAATAAAAATTGTACTCTGGACTTAATCTCAAATTTTGGTGTACTCTGGACTTAAGGGGGTAGGGGGTTACACTCTCATGAAATAGAGAAAATCTTAGAATGCTAAATTTGTTAAAAGATATACAATTTTAGAATCTTGACTTTTTTATATTTAACACTCCATTTTCCACGCAAATAAGCTAATAGTTCATTAGAATCTGCGATTATGTATATTTTGTAACTGCAAATACTCACATGAGACAAGATGTATAAGGCTTGCTCGGACCAATTCTGTTGCGTGGTCTGTTGTGTAGTCAATATTAAAAGGAATAAAGACATTCATATGAAAGCTGAAAACGTCCTATAAAAGTTAGAATTAACTTTACATCCTGAAAAAGTAAAAGCAAAGGAATTGTCATTTATCATTTACAAAATCATTGTATTTAAATGCCGAAATGCCTGAACAACTACAGCTACATAATGACTAAATACCGAAGTTATTGTGAATTTAAATTCTGCATATGCGCATTTCGACAACTTATGTCTCTTCAGTACTGATAGATTCAAAGATGTTTAAAAACTGATAGACAAACGATATGTTCTAAATGTAAAGCCAAAAATTAGCTAAGGACAGAGCTTTGCATTAGGGAGATACTCTATATTTTTCGACAAAATTTACAAGAATTTAGATATTGTAAGATTCCAAATATAATCGGCTTTTGGTCAGCACCGAAGTACTGACTACCGGGTTGGTGAATACCCTCGGGACTAACAGTCCACCAGCAGTGGCATCGAACCAGTGGTAATAAATAACTAAATACCGAAGTTACGGTGAATTTAATTCCTGCATATGCGCATTTCGACAACTTATGTCTCTTCAGTGCAGATAGATTCTTAACATTTGGAAGACCAGAAACTCAAAGATGTTTAAAAACTGATAGAGAACAAATAACCATTATGATCTAAATTATAGAACCAAAAATTAGCTAAGGACAGAGCTTTGCTTGAGGGAGATACTCCCTAGTTTTCAACAAAATTTACAAGAATTTAGATATTGTAAGATTCCAAATATAATCGGCTTTCGGGTCAGCACCGAAGTACTGACTACTGGGCTGGTGAATACCCTCGGGGACTAACAGTCCACCAGCAGTGGCATCGACCCAGTGGTAACAAATAACTAAATACGATCTNAATGTAGTGCCAAAAATTAGCAAATATGAAATATATCATAATGATAGACAATGAAGGGATACTCGAGAAAGAAGGCAGGTAAGAGAAAAGAGCTAGGAGAGAGAAAGGAGAAAAGGGGGTAAAAAGGGAAAAGAAAGGGGACATGAACACATGAACGGGAGACCGAGGGAAAGAGAGGAAAGGGAGAAAGGAGAGATGGGACAGGAGAAAGGAGAAAAGGGAGGGGAAGGAGAAAGTGTCCGCTACTTCTGATATTATTCATGAAAATTATTTTGATTTACAGATAAACACAGAAAAATGTTAAAAGTGTACCACGAATTTATTATAGAATTGATGTCAAATTATTGATATGCTCTATCATAGCCTTTAAAATGGTCGTTATTCTATTTATAATATAACCTTGTCTGATGAACAGTTCCTAACAAAAAAAATGGTTAGATAAGATCATTAAGAAGTTAATCCTCCTTTTCACCAGGTCACTGTAATTTCTTGATTTTCCGTTCGAACTATAGCTACGAAGGTGAATTAAAAAAACGAACAAAGGACCCTAGTAATTACATTTTTTTTCTAACAACCCCGGACATGAAAGTCTATCATGAAGATTAATAAGGAGTAAACCTACAGATTCAAATCGAGATTGAAACGCTATTTTTAAAATTGAGCATAATGCAAGTGTACACTAAGTGCAAACAATCCTTTTTATGAATGAACTTTAGCTTTTTGAAAGCCTAAAGGAACTACATTCTGTGTACAGTTTTAGGTGTCATTAACCACTTAGGCTATCAATCAGTTCATCACTGTTGGATTTTCCAAACATCAGCTTGTATATATAGCCATAACTTAATTGGAACAGTTCTGAACTTGATTATTCTTTATTCAGGGGCCGACTCCGACCTGCCGTTGAGGTGGGGTTTTCTCACCGTTCATTGAAGATCTTATGGTGGCTTTGAGTTGTTGTTACTACCTTTTCGGTCGTTGTCTCTTTGACATATTCCCCGTTTCCCTTCTTTTTTGCAGTTAAGGTACATTGACTTTTGGTCAGTTTATGACCATTTTGTTAATTTTTTTATATGTTGTCCATTTTTATGTCACTTAAAAAACAGCGATACACAGGAAACAACAAAACGGACAACAAGCGCTTACAAAGATTAACAGATAAAAAACAGACAGACTGGCGCTGCTAGTGTTTACTGGCACTGCTATTATTTGACTAGTAATTATGATCATAAACTGACCCAGATGTTCCTTTGTACAACAGAAAGTATAACTGCAACTTAAAAAAATGTTCAATGCAACGTGTCTAACACTGAATTGACTGTCCGTGTGAGTCAAATTTGAGCAACTGACTAACTGACTATGAATAATGTATAAAGTAAATTTAAAGAGAACGTCCAGTAAAATATCCAACAAAATTGCGTCCCCTCTCGAAATTGTGTTAACAAAAAACCCATGAAAGATCTAAAAAAATATAATGAATCACGACGGTATTCATTCGTACAATAAGTGCAGTTGTCTTTCTTCAGAAGAACACGTCCGTCGTCGGAATTAACATGGTTTTCTGTGAAAGTTCAATCAAATATCACATACATTTTTATATCTGCGTTTTGCACTTGTACTTCAGATTCAGAAGTGTTGTTATTCTGTTACCCTCAAGAAAAATCATAGGTTTTTCCTCGTGTGGTCAAATTGGAATGGAATTAATGATGCATCAGCCAGCACACAGCTGACCATTGGGATTGATTTATGTCGTTCATTTGAATTTGTAATGTGCGGACTGTGATATAAATTTCGTGACTTTTTTGGAAGTAATTTGAGTAATTTTCTGTGGCCCGCGCTAACAAGTGTTGTATTTTAGCGGGGCGATTACGATGTACAGACTTGACAATGAGAAACATCCGTCGGTTATCTCCCTGTAGCAAGTTAGTTATATATGGTTTAAGATCATTTTAATTCAAATATCAGAAGAAGGTATTGGCATGCTAATTAAAATTATCTTCACTTTGAACCGTACAAATTTAACTTGGTAATGGGAGATAACCGACCGATGTTTCTCAATACAATTTGTCCCGATATTACCAACTTTTCCAATGTCCGTTTTCACCTTTGCAATTTTTTGTTATCATTGACTTATTGTCTGGTCTAATCTTGACACTCATGTGTGGTATGGCCCATTGTGCAATTTTTACTTGAAAGCTGTAATTTTCGACTTTATGTATATTACGGAGATACAAGATGCAGCTATCACTTTCTTCATCTAATGACTCGATTCACTGTTGCCGGCTTTGTAATATCATCGGAGATTGGTAGGTTCTAATCTTCTCAAGGTAGAAGCTTTCTGAGAATAATAACAGAAGTTCGGAATTATATTGGTTGAAAGATACTATCTGTGGTTTAAAGTGCATCTCTTCCAGTAATTTGTTAACTGATCATTGAAACTAAAAAAAAAAAAAAAAAAAAAAAAAAAAAAAAAAAAAAAAACGTTTTGATAGAGTTATTTCCATACAACGTGTTTGTATTGTTTTTTTTACGTGTTGCCGTTTCGAAGGGTCATAATTTGCCGTGTTTCGTAAAAAAAACAACTGAAATTAGAATCTAACAAGCCTACTTCTAATTTTTCAACCTGGGTTTAGTCGTTGAGCATATGCAACCCTGTAACTGGTTTTATTTGAACGTTGAACCAGGATAAAATACACTTCAGGAAGATTCCGTTCAATAAAGTTGTCCATGAATCGTCCCTAATTGGTTAAATATTTCAAGTTAAATTTCTCAGAAGAATATGATATCGCAAAGCTTCATTTTACTGTGATGAAGATTAAAATATCAACACAAGAATTTCATGGTTTTAAGAACATTTTATTCCAACTTTGAAAGAATATATCAAAGTTCTCAAATTACAATACCAATTTCGAAGATTATTGAACTTTTATTGCTCGATTACACAGATAAATATAGACATCTTTGGCTAGATCCAGAGTCCATTACCGAATTGACAAACATCGACTGTGACAAAGCCGGAATTTTCATTTCCAGTGTGACGGGTGTCACGTATTGACCAGATCATGCTTACCCTGCATCTGATGATACACAAAGTTTTTGTAGCGGTTCACACTGCTAGTGCTTTAGTGCCGTGTACAACCTTTACCACGAGGGAGTAGCTCCACGGCAGGAGCGAGTAGATTTTTTCGCAGGAGGGAGTAGATTTTCCCGGCAATTTTTCTTTAAAGCAGTTAAGTGAGCTTCACAGGTTTTTAAAGAACACATTTACTTATAAATAATTTATGTAACAAAACCTCTCAATTAATATGCTTGGTGGCTGTATTATTAGAGATACAATATATGCTCTCAATTTCTCAAACACCTCGGATTTTTACAGGCGATTGGTTCGAAAAACTGTTTTTGACCTTGTACAGCAAAGAAAAACAATCAATCAGTCATGTTTCCGAGTCACATCGATAGATTGTCATCAAAACAATCCCTTTAAATCATGACATTTACCTTTAAAGACCATGCAAAATTATTAAATTACACACAGAAATAGGGTAACACCAGATGGAGAAAATCAAAATTTCAGAGCAGAACGAGGGAATCGCTTTAATTGTATACATTTTGTACGTAATGTTCATATTCTCAATGACAACCTCTGAATGGCAGATGAAAGGATACGGAGTAAATGCACATTAGACAAAGTCTCTACAAATACATAGTAAAAACATACAAAGGAACAACGCTTTTATTGTTGTTCTTCATCTTGAAGTCACCATGAGGCCTTCAACAATGATCTTGGCTCATATCTCATAGTAAGTTCTAGCACCGGTTTGAACGGAATTCTTTACTATTTGTCGAACAACGCTATAACCATGTCTTTTCTGGTCTCGGATGCAAGATTGTCAACAAACATTAATTAAACTGGCAGGGTGCTCTTACAATTACTGTCATCAGTTGCCCGACAAAAGCATCAGTGCATCAAGCTAGTGGACAATTACAACATATAAACAAACACAGGGCACTCATCAAGTCGATTGTAAGAAAACTTGGCATTATAAAACAGTGAGATGTGGGCACTCTGAAGTTCAGGGTATCAAATGTCATTGAATGTGAAATATTGCAAGATGATATTTTATCACTAAATATCCTCGCTTTAGTGATTTTCTTTATATTTTCTATCCAAAAGAGCTGGAAATTAAGGATACTGCAGACACTTCCATATCTGCCTCATCCCTTGACCTTCATCTTGAAATTGACAACAGAGGTAGATTACAAATTAAGCTGTATGACACAAACGCGATGACTTAACTTTTCCAATCGTATTTAACTTCGATTTCCTTTTTAGCAACATTCCAACAGCCCAGCATATGGAGGAGTTTTCACCTAGTTTAAATCATTCGCTACTAAAGGGCCTGTGTTCGATACAGTGATTTTCCTGATAGAGTCCTTTTGCTAACTGCTACTACATATACAACAACGGTATGTTACCTATAACTTTAAGTCATAACTGCAGAAGTTTTACAATCGATGCCACAATTTTGTCGACCACTATAATAGGATCTTGCATAACGTCAGATTAAAGATCGGGCTATCTTTCACAAGTGTAAGAAATTTCGTCTTTTCTCGAGTGGAGCGTAGCGGAACGAGAGGAAAAGACGTAGAATTTCTTACACGTGTGAAAGATATCCCGATCTTTCATTTTGACCGAATGCAAGTTCCTATTTCTTCCGTAAAACACGGATAGAAATGTCTAGAAACTTATACCGTGTGAACAACGTTGTCGCCATTTGAGTGTTTCTAACATTATGACGTCAGGTGTTTTATGACGTTTAGTCATGGATACGATTGTTGTATCACAAAAATTAACACGTCTGGTTGGTCATTTACCGATGTGAGATGAGGTCGCGTGCATCGATCTCACATGGGTCATCTCCCATGGTAAACCACCATTTACGGAAGAATGGGTTATCTGTTTCCCGGCTGATAACAAATCTTTACCTTTAACAGCCTAAGGTGACTGGTTTTCCTCTACTGGATTTGACTTTACTGCCGGAATTAACATGCTTAACACAGCCGGTGTCTTATAAAAAGCCAGAGATTACTCTACCGTTGCACATGATCTCATCAATGGTTTTTAGTTGGATTCATGTTATTCATCTTATGTGCGTCTTAATTTTCATTTCCTGTGCTGTGCTTGTCTGTATCTTGTCTTTGTTCCTTGGTGTTCTCGATGTTGCCATTATATTTGGATTGATCTTTTTTACTGACGGTTCGATTCTCACTTACTTTATTATCTATAGTTTCTACTATTTATTTTTGTAGTAGTCTTGATTTATATAAAGGAAGAAAATTTTGATTTTTTAACTGTTGTGACTATACTGCTCCATCACCTTCAATGGACTATGCTTATGCTTGTATCCTTACATTACATTCGTTTCATTATAATAACTTGAATTGGTACTTTAGTACTTAATCTCTTACTACCATGGAAATGCGATTTCAACAGATTTAAAATTTTGAATTGATTGTCTGATTGTCGCTAATCTTGACAGAATATGAACCAGAAGCACACAGAGTGCAACAATAGACCATTTTCAAGTTTAGTTTTCTTTTTTAGACCGTGTGGCTTGTGGACATAACCTGGTTCCCTAAATTCCCTATAGGGGTACTGAACACGAAAGAAAAACCACCTTAAAAACAATCATTTGTCAACATTGTCAACATGATCTGTGCTTTCATAACTGGGTTCTACATAAAGAAATACTACAGTCTTCATCAATATGGCAGATACACATATTTCTGTGACGAAATTAAAGAGAAGTTACTTAAACAAGAATATGAATTTAATAAGGACCCATGGAAGGGCCAAAGCATCGTTCATTTCATTGTACTGAGCAACGGGTTGGGTTTGGGATTGTTTGTTTTATGAACTATTAAAGTGAATATATGACTGTAAATGTCATCCCTCGTGCTGCTCTGAAATTTTGATTTGTTCCCTCTGGTGTTACCCTGTACTCTTATGTCATTTGTAATTTAGACATGCTTCCTGTGTTAATTGTCGAAACTTCGGTATTTTTGTTACTTATACTATTTTCTAGTACATTTGTATTTTAAGACTGTTCTAAATTTCTAATATAATTTCATCGAAATTATTTACTTCTTTAACAGGGTCAACTATTTTCTATTTTCTATTAGCTCTCATATAATGTTTCTGAATTATGATAAAATCCTTAATGAATTTTAAATTGATTTCATATTCAGTATTCATTTGATGTAATACAATTTTATTTGCAAGACTGCACTGTCCTATTTCTATGATGCACTTAATTTTAATCCATTATCTAAACAGTTTTGTAAATTTCAGACAGTAAATTTTATGTTATCAACACTTTGACAGAGAGGTCAAAGACAATTAACACAGGGAATTTCGTGTAAAAACAACCGCTCGGCTGTTATCAGTGACAGGTCAAATCCAGAACTGATTGGATAGTCATTGCTTTTTGAATGACATATTAGGACACACACCATACATTAAGTAATTTAATAATTATTAATGACCTCTGAAGATAAATGTGATGATTTAATGGGATCGTTTTTGTGACAATCTATCAATGTACACCCGTAAAGAAGACTGGTTGATGGTTTTGTTCTCTGTACAAGGTCATGAAACAGTTTTTCGTACCAATCGCCTGTAAAGGTCGGAAGTTATTGAGAAAATGGAATCATCTGCTGAATATCAATTAACACAGCCAACAAACATAATAAATGATAGGTTCCGTGGCATATGATTTATAAGAACATGTGTTCTTAAAAAAACTTGACTGATGAATGAAAAAATGCTGGGAAATTTCTACTCCCTCCTGTGAAAAAATCTACTCCCTCATGCCATAGAGCTACTCCATTATGGTAACGGTTGTACACGGTTTTTAGCTATGTTGCGTTCTTGTTCATTTTAGTTTATTATCCCCGCACTTTCGAAGAAAGTTCGGGGATATTGATATACCCTCCGTCTATCACATTTTTCTTGTGACTCAAACTCCTTCCATATTTTTGGATTTAGGGATTTAATTTTGTTGTAGAATTGCATATAGTCTGCAGATGCGCAATAAGCTTTCGGATTTGGTATTTCTCTTGGTGAAAACAAGCTTAAGAGGCCCCAAGATGTCAATTTTTACACATGTTGCATGTGACACAAATTCCTCCTACATTTATTGATTTATGGATTGAACTTTGTTGTAGAATTGTTGCATATAGTCTGTAGATGCGCAATAAGCTTTCGGATTTTTTTTATCTTTATCTTAGTGCAAACAAGAGGCCAAAGATGTTGATTTTGACAAAGGCCAAAAGATGTGGATTTCGACACATGTGGCATATAACTAAATACCGAAGTTACTGTGAATTTACTTTCTGCATATGCGTATTTCGACAACTTATGTCTCATCAGTGCAGATAAAATCTAAACGTTTGGAAGACCATAAACTCAAAAATGTTTAAAAACTGATAGAGCATGTGACAGAAACTCCTCCTACATTTTTGGATTTATAGATAAAATTTTTTATGCAGAATTGTTGCATATAGTTTGTAGATTTGCGATAAGCTTTCGGAATTATGATTCCGGTTCAAACTTTGGTAAATTTCCTGAATATGTCAAAGACTCATATTTTTTTTTTCAAATTTGAGCATATAATTATGTATTTTAGCAATTGTTTGATAGAAAATGACATTTTGAATATTTATAATTATTAAATGCGATTCCAAGTTTGGTAAATTTCCTGAAAGTCTCAAAGACCACTTATTTTTTCTTGGAATTCTACCTAGCAACCATACTAAAATAATTTGTTTAGTTTAGGACAAAAATTTTAACTAAATGGATTTAAAAAATATTTAATTCCGATTTTGATAAATTTCCTGAAAGTATCAAAGACCACTTATGTTTTGGAATTCTACCTAGCAACCATACTTAAATAGCTTCTTTAATTTAGAACAAACACTTTCATCAATTAGATTTAAAAAATATTTGATTCCAATTTTGGTAAATTTTCCTGAAAATCTCAAAGACCACCTATTTTTGGAATTCCCACCTAGCAACCGTACTTTAATAGCTTCTTAAATTTAGGACAAACATTTTCATCAGTTGGATTTCAAAAAAATATTTGATTCCAGTTTTGGTATATTTCCTGAAAGTCTCAAAGACCACTTATTTTTTGGAATAGACCATATCCAAGTTCATGGTCTGCACTCCCTTATTTATACTTTTAGACTGATCCCGGTGTGGACAAAAACTGGTTCCAGATTCCTTGTTGTTATGAGCACTAAGAAAAATAGAAATATTCTAACGTGATTTTTTTCAAAAAACAAAAACAAAAAAAACAAAAACAGAATTATTTTTGAAAAAATCAAAGTTGCCAACATGAGAAGCAACAGGAGTAAAACATTTTGGAACATTTCATTAGAGATATGGTCAAAGGAAATAAAATATTTCTGTCAGTGACAGGCAACTGATTTCATGGTTCTTAAGTAAAATAAATAATAGAAAATAAAAGAAAATATTTTTATATCAGATGATTTTTAAGATTCAATAGTCAGTACAAAATCACTTAAGATTAATTGAACTAGATCTGTTTGAATAAAACACCTACTTTGAAGTCTTGTATATTTGTGGTTGTCCACATCCAAGAAAGATAACTCTTACAAAGCGATGAATAAGGGAGTGCAAACCAGATCCTACCATGAACCTGGATATCACCTATTCTGCCTAACAACCATATATCCTTAAATTCTTTTTGTAGAAATAACGACTATCAATAGTTTGATTTCAAAAATATTGAGAAAAATTATGCCCAGGGTGTAAAACAACTGTTTTCTGTGTCAAACAGAAAGTGCGGGGATAGCTGTCGTTTCGACAACCTCTAGTTTGTTTTGTCTTTGTCATGATGTTTCAGTTCGTGTTGGATATAATTTGTCGTACTTTTAGATTTTGATTTTTAGAATTTCAAATTAATATTCTATTTCTGCTACGGTATTCGTTTGCAGATCTATCCAAATTTCTTTTTGAGTCATTCTAAATCTTTGTTTTTCATAAGCATTTTAACCTTGATCATTTTTATAGAATTGTTATCAAAGTACAATCCATCACAACACGTCGTAGTTTCATCCTTCAGTTGGTACCGCATACGATATATTAAATTGGGCCAAACAAATAAATACATGTAGAACATTCACTGAAGTAATCTGTAATTAATCTGAAAATAAGTGAAGAAATTACAAAATAAGATAATTGCACAATTTGCCAAAGGAACTTTTGTATTTTGTTTCGATGGAAACCTAAAATATCAGCGATATAAAAAAATCCATTATATTGATTAGAATCCGGTTGGCTTCCAATGTGATAAATTATTTACCCCCACAAAATATAAAATTGAACCTTACAGGGACATAAATTCTTTAACACCTTCTAAGCATTAGTTGAGTTGAATAATCTATATGGAAACATGTTCTAAATCATTTCTTAAGGGTTAAAGCAATACAAAAACAAACACATACATGATATATACAACATATAATATTACAATATACAGAAAATTGTAACGATAACTCTCTGACCGGTGTGGACTCTATATCAATTCCACAGATTGTTTTAAAAAGGTATTAACTACCGGTAAAAGGGTTGAATTAGGGTTTAAAATGAAGTTATTTTTTTCAAATGAGTTAAAGTTTCTGAAATTTGGGAAATTTAATGTATAATTTTGAATAATTCCAATCTTTTCTGTTCATTAACTTTACAGTATAGTAAAAAGTGGGATTCATCTTCAATCACTCTACAAGTATTGCATAATCTCTGTTCACGGGGAATATTTTTGTAATCAATTATTTCATATTAGAACTTTGTGATCTGAGTGCCTTTAACGAACCAAGTTTAAAGGTGCTTGAATGAGAGACAATAGTAAATTTTCTGACGCATTATTGTAGAGGGACTGAAGATTGTTTCCGGGACGCTGGGTTCAGCCATTTAATTCATTTGTTATAACGGATAACCCTAAACGGAATCCTAATTTGCATTATCATTTTTTTATTGCGCAGGGGCTGAAAATCATTAATGCTTGTGAAAGTTATTTTCTCTGGACTAAGGGATAAGACCCTCTAACACACCCTCATTCAACAAGATTTTAACGAATTATTGAACAAGAACCCTAATTTTTGTTCAATAACCAAAATTTAAAGCTGTTGGCAAAATTTTGAAGGGCACTTTTGTGTACGATCCTCGAAACGGCATTCTGCAGAACATTTTACTGCTATTCGGTTATTCGAAGAACGATCAGAAAAAAATAAATACTTGTAAAACATATAAGAGTATCATTTTTTAGATATAAAGTGAGCATTATTACTTTCCCAGTTCCTAATTCTTGTGCATACTTGCCAGAAAGAGTAAGTCATATCGGCATTTAGATTGAAAGAAAGAAAAAAAACGGAGAAATATATTTTCCGTGACTAAGTAATAAATTACGTAGTTCTGTATTTAGTTATTTGTTACTACTGCATCGATGCCTTTGAGGGTGGACTGTAAGTCTCCGATGATAATAATCAGCTAAGTAGTCATTGCTTCGGTGTTGATCTGAAACCGATTTTATTTGAAACTACACAATATCTAATTTTTTGTAAATTTTCGTTAATTTGTTGAAAACTAAGGATTATCTCCCTCAAGCAAAGTTCTGTCCTTAGCTGACTTTGGCATTCCATAGGGTCTGTAGGTCTCGTCATGTGACTCACGAGAATCAACGATAAACACGCAATTCGAAAACGTTTCCCGCAAAAACATGACGTCAGAGGATTGTGACGTTCAAATTTTTGTTTGAAACGTCATATATCTTTGTTTAAAATGTAACTTCCGGGTACAATTTTTGATCCCGGAAGTTCAAATATTGTACGAGACTTACAGGCCCTATTTAGATCAAATTATTTTTTTTTATATCAGTTTTCAAACATTTTTGGTTTATGGTCTTCCAAATGTTACCTGCTCTGAAGAAACATAAGTCGAAATGACCATCTGCAGAAACTAAAAATTACAGTAAGTTCGGTATCAAGTTAAACATTAAAAAGTTGAAACCAGTGGCTATTGTGGACACTTACATTGGAATATTGGCATTGATTCTCGGTGTCCATCAAGTAAAGTATTATTTAAAGCACTGAAAAATTAGCTTTTTGGGTGTTTTTGGTTTTCATAAAACGGTAAAAATTTAGCAACAAAATGTTAGACTTAGTTTTCGTCGATGAAATATTTTTGTTTGCACCATATCTCAGCACCTACATGCCATAGAAAGATAGTAATTGGTAAGTGGTTTCATCTTTAGTAGTAACCAACATCCATACCAGAATTGTGTCAACTTAACCTATAGTTTCCGCATCATTGAATTTGGCTAAATTTTTAACTTTAGGTCCAAATATCAACAATGTTGAAACAAAACTGAGAAAAAGGAACTTATTTTTATAGTTGTTGCATAGGCAATACATGTCTTTTGTATTTTTATTGTGGGTTTTTTCTTGTGCAATTCCTATTTACTTTCTGGCATGTGGCTATGTTTTTCGGCCATTGTAGGTGTTTCCTGTTATCTTTTTTATTCCATGTACAATGAACTTTTGGATTTTATTCGAGTTCCAACTTTAGTAAGTTTTCTTTAAATATCCAAGACTAACAATTTTTGAAATTCTTACATACAATAAAATATTGTGACCATTTTTTCTTACGAGATCAAAGAAAAATTTGAAATAAAAACAATGGTTTCAATTTTGGTAAATTTCCTGAAAATATCAAAGACAAGCCATTTTGGTGATTGGTAAATGAAGCAAACATTCTTTTTGGATGAATTTCAGTTAAAACAAATATTTCCAATGATTGAATTTCAAAATTTTTTATTCCAATTTTGGTTGATACCCTGAAACACTCAAAGGCAAGCAATGTTTGGAAATTCTTGTAAAAACAAAAATGTTTTTTTGTATTATTCTTGAAACAAAATGGTTACCTAAATTTTGTGGAGAAGTGTAGGTAAAGTAAGTGAGGACCGAACCGTCAGTTTTTGTTGATTTACATTAGATCTTCAAATGTGCTAATTAAAAAAAAAACTACTTGATTTGAGTATTAGTGTCTATCTATAGGGAAATGAAGTAAAAGGGACAATAGGAAACACCTACAATGGCTGAAAATTATAATCACATGCGAAAATCTGCTAGGGAACTACAAAGGAAAAGCACAAATTATACAAAAGACAAACCTTTAACCATGGAGGAATTTTGAAAGTTGGGGAAAATTAAATACAAAACATTTTACAGATGTCGGTACTGCTTACGTTTTGAAATTGCTTAAACATCGGCAAAAAAAAATTATATTTGTTCTGTGACTGATTTTGGTTTTCTCTTGCTTTGATTCAAAAAGTTAACAGTAACTTGATTCTGTTGAAAACCAGTTGATGATGGAACTTTAATACTGTATCAATATTGTGTATAATGTGTAGATATTGTTAAAGAAGTTGGCCACGTTTATCAAGCATAATATCAAAAGTTTGTACAAAGGTTTCCCGTACGAGGGTTATAATCTCTATATATTTCAGGGACGATTTTCTTGTTCGTGGGAGAAATATTCGCATTCGGATTCACTATCATATTTTTTATATTTTGGCATTTTATTTTTGGTAATTTTCAAATGTTATTCTAACCATCATTTCATGATTGTATTATGCCAAGTTTTCCTGCAATGAACTCGATTACTGCCTGTGGTTGTTTATTTGTTGTGATTGTCCTCTATTAGTGTTTTTGTTGGGCAGTAGATGACAGCGATTGTATAAATACTTTGCAAGTTAATTTTATGTTCGGTGACGACTTTGCGTCCAGAAGTAAAACATACAAGAATGTAGCGTTGTTGACATTTTGCAATGAATTCCGATTAAACCGGTTAAGGACCTTGAACTTACTTTGAACGTAGATAATTGTAGAATGCCAATGCCCCATCGTGACAGTATGGAGACTACGATTTGCCGTTTTAGGTCATCGTTTCCAAAGATTGTGTCACACTTTACATGGAAAGAATAAATTAGGAGAGACTGACTAAATTAAGACCTAATTAAGCATTTAGATGCATCTCCTATACTGTGAAATGTGTTCACAAAGATGTTGAAACCAGTGAAAAAGAGATTTGTGGATGTTTTTTTTGTGTATACTACAATGTTTTTTATACCAAAGAAAGGCCCATGCTCCGTTTGCAAATCTGTCTGAAATCATAAAATGATCGACATAGTGAGCGAAGAAATGCAAAATGATTAATCAAACCATGTTGACACAAAGGTGAAGGCAGGCAGACAAAAATCGTTTACAACATTGTTTCTTACGTGCTGTTTATGTCACAGTTGCCGAATAAATTAAACTTAAGCATCTTTACAAAAGACAACTGCCTATTTCAACAGTTAAAAAGTTCTTTGTGACTCTGATATAATCCCAAGTGAATGGAAAAGGAATGTATATATTCAGAAGTATTCTTTAACGTTCATTATCATATGTTTATAGAAAATAACAGTAAAATTTTACCCCTTGATAATACTGCCGATTTCTTATATTTAGCCCAACTATCTTCAATTTGTTCACAACCGTGTGATATGACTTTTGTTATCAACTGCTTCCGGTTTATATCAACTGCTTCCGGTTTATATCACATGCTTAATCTGTAACTGTATTGAGTCATTTTCGAAATAGATTTTACGCTACACAAAACTGTTTTATTTTTTAAATTATCTTTTGACATAAATATTTTACTTTATTTTTCATATTTGAAACATTATCCGAATTTTTAATTGCCATTCATGCGAAATTACTTTTCACAAACAAAATGTTGTCTTTAAAAATTCAATGTTTTAATTGGTTTGAACTAAAAATTGCTATTCCTGAGATTAAACTTTTGAGATCGCGTATGAAATTGGGGATGCATTTCTAGTTTGAAACATATGATAAAATATCATAACATTCAATTTTTCATATCAGACCAATTATCAGCCCATGGTCAAAATCATCCCTCGAGCCTGTCGGCTCTCGGGCTGATATTCTGACCTAGGGCTGATAATGGGTCTGAAAATGGCATGTTAAAATCTATATTTGTCACACATTGATGCGTAATACATAGACTTTTGCATATGCAATAACTGTAATGTCTGTCCATCCATATCACTGCCCAGGGCAAATAACCGGTTAGCATGCCCTGGTGCACACATTTTGATGACGTCATATTCGAGTGACATTTATTATATACTTCAACATGCATTTACGTTTGACAACGGATTTAAACAGAAACTTGACTAAATAGAAAAAAAAAACACATGGAAACGCTCATTTATCACATTTATTTAAAGACAGCGTCAATCATAAAAGATGGAAAATAGACTCACCACGAAAAAAGCTCCACTGTTCAATTTTCGTTTCCCGAAACGTGTAAAATATACCCTCAGAAAGTGGACTTTGGATTTTTTCCTAGATGTTGAAAATTAAGATTGCTTGTTCAAAACGTGATAAAATATCCGGATTATAAAATGTCATTTTCCATATCGGCCCTGGTACCGTTTCCTTCAGAAAATATTTTTGTTATATCGAAGCTAAATACTGTGTTGATTGTTTTCAAAGATGCCATCAAGTTGTGTTCTTTTAAAGTATCATTATTATTTATGAATTTTATATTAAATATATGCTAATTATAGATTATTACATGTCATTTTCCATACCAGTGTTCTATAGCCATTTCCCCCATGCCAGTTTTTCCGGGGGAAAGATTGGCATATGCTGATTTTTCCCCCCGTAACACTGAACACGGGGGAAAATGAGATTATTGCCATTTTTCCCCTTTCGATTTTGGACATGCTCATTTTTCCCCCATAATAATAAAACGTTACTGACATCATTGATAATATGAAAATCACTTTCTTAATGTTTTGTGGAATCAATCAGATACCTACACCCCCCTCGCAAATGAAATTAAATTTGACTAAAAGGAAAAGAAGGGGTAGAGAATTTAAGTGACGAAATTTTAACTTAAAGTGTACAGATCTAAAGACAATCATATTAAATAACTCTACAAAATCAACTTCGGAGATAATGGATCAAGGGATTCTCAATAGGTTCTAAAATTATGGCACAACAGGCAAAACGGGCGGATCGACGGACAGAAGTTATCATCAAAATCTTGTGGTGTTGATTTGTTATCAAGTAAGCCAGCCAGAATCGTTGATATATGCTGTTTTAAATTACTAAAAATATTTAGAGTGCATTTGACACTTTGTGGTGTGTGGCGATCATCATAGTGATAAAAATTGAGAATCTGATTAGAAATTGAATCTAAATCCGAAAGAAAGTCATCTAAAGGCAATTGCATTAATGTTCTGTCAAAATTGGGAGAGTGGTGTTTAAGCTTTTTTATGTTTAATCTCGACACACGGACAACGGATGTTTTAAATTGTTAATCAAAGCTCAGACAAAGTGATAGGTCTAACCCCAATAATCCAGTCGTTATATTCCACTCACTACGATCGCTACCTCGTAGAAGGAGAGAATCGGATACGGAGAGGGATTGAATTATTCGAGTTATGATAGGTCAGGCGATATAGAAAAATGAACAAGTAATCTTCTTATGGGGGAAAATTAGCATGGGGGAAAGATGGCAATACGTATACGTATTGTCAGTTTTCCTAGGGGGAAAACTGATAATGATCTCAATTTTCCCCGGGGGAAAAATTAGATCGTTCCCATTTTTCCCCCGGGGAAAATCTAGCATGGGAGAAAAATGACAATATAACACCGGTCCTGGTATTAGCCCGAGACGCCCATATCAAGCCCGAAGGCGTAGCCCGAGGGCTGATATGGGGTCAGGGCTAAAACCAAGGACGGTATGGAAAATGACATGTAATGATCTATTTATCACATATTTTAAACCTGTTGAAGAAGGAAAGATGCAAACCTAAATAAGATGTAAAACATTAACTATAGTTTTTGCATTTAGCAAATTAATATATCACGGATAACAACTGCATTTTTAAAAAATAAAGAGAAGAGTAACTGTGCAGTAAAACACATACATAATGCCCTTTACGACAATCTTTCCAACAAATAGTGTAGTATTGAAAAATTTAAATTCCATATATGGATAAAGCTGTATGTAGACATGGAAGATCATTGTACTGTAAATGTCAACTACTTGGGCCCTTATTGTTTTTAATATACATCAACGATATAGCAGATGAAATTAATTCTTTTGTTAGATTATTTGCGGATGATAGTTCTCTTATGTATTCTTCAAACGATATTCCGGAAATAGAAACTAATTTGAACAGAGATCTTACTACTCTTGATAACTGGGCAAAAACTTGGTTGGTTAATTTTAATCCTCAAAAAACAGAAGTTATGCTATTTACATTTAGGAATTATCAAGTACCAAATTTATTGTTAAATGGACAAAATATTGAAATTGTCGATAATCATAAGCATCTCGGTGTTACATTTTCTAATAACTGTAAATGGACAGTTCATATAGAAAATATTTGTAAAAGTGTATCTAAACAGTTATTTGTTTTGCGTAAATTGAAATACACACTTTGTAGGAACAACCTTAACACTATTTATACTACATATATTCTACCCTTACTTGAATATGGTTGTGAATTGTGGGATGGATGTTCCTCTGGTGATACAAATAAACTTGAACGCCTTCAATTGGAAGCGGCAAGGATTGTTACAGGGCTACCGCGATATGCCAGTAAAGAATCTTTATTTTTTGAAACCGGTTGGGATACATTAGAAAACAGGCGAAAACGACGAAAACTTAATTTGATGTTTAAAATAAATAACGACAAAAGCCCTTTTTATTTGAAAGAATGTTTACTTGAATATTCCAATAATGAAAATCTTCATAATATCAGGAACCGTAGTCAATATAGAATCCCATTTTGCCGTCTTGAAACGTTCTCAAAATCCTTTTTTCCGTCGACTATCAGATTATGGAATTCTCTTGATCCAGGACAAAGAAACCAAGCGACTTACACCAGTTTTAAGAACTCTCATACAAAAGATAATTTTACTGTTCCTTCTTACTATTTGATTGGTTCTAGAAATGTGAACATTTGGCATACTAAATTACGTCACCGTTGTAGTCAACTGAAAGCCGATCTTTTCTTAGTCAACTTATGTAATGATCCAAAGTGTGATTGTGGTTGTCCATTTGAAGATGCTATACATTATTTTCTTGAATGTCCGATCTTTCATAACATTAGAATACAATATATCGATAGCCTTCTTCCTTATATTACACCAACTATTGACATTATTTTATTTGGTTCAGATATGCTTGACCAAGGAACAAACACTGTTATTTTTCGCAATGTGCATAATTTTATTATACATTCTAAAAGATTCTCCAGTTAGCTCGACTCTGCTTAGTATTTGTAGTGTTTTAGATTATAATGTACTTTTGTTTATATTTCTATCAGTATTTCATTATATCATTACTCACACCTATATAATATTTGCATTGATTATTTTCATATATTAATTATCACTGTATGTCATCTTGTGTATTATTGTGATTAATATCATTGTAGGGAAAGAACCTAGTAAGTTGCAAAAACTTGTGTTCAATCCCACATATTGTTCTTTTTTGACAATAAAAATATGTTTAAAGTAAAAGTCAACTACCTTTCTGGAGTACTCGATGATACCCTCAATTTTCGTAGGGTTCACACTGCTAGTGATTTAGTTTTGTGGCGTTTTTTTTTTTCATTTTTGTTGATTAGGCGTATCTGTGTCAATTTGTCTTAATTTGTGTTTAGTTTTTTCAGATATAAGAATTTCCTCATTTTCTTTCCTCTTTTGCTTTGGTATTTGTTTTCCAATATATTACCTAATGATGCGACATAATGAAGCAAAACAAACAGGTAGACCTCGACCCATATCGACCTTCGGCTATCACCTCGAGGCCGATATGACAGTCTCGGGAAGATACCAGGGCGGATATGGAAAAGGACATGTTATAATCTATATTTATCACATATTCAGTAGAAATATGAGCCTTTTTGCATGTAAAATAATAGCCGGAAGTCGGATATGGTTATTTGCTCTCGATATTCGCCCTGAAAAATCAATATTGCGCCCTCAAAATTCACTTCCGGTAATCTGTCAATCAAATATTGAAGATAAGTATGTCGGATTTTTACAGTGCGGAATTAAACTGAATTTATCCTGTTATTAATTATTTAATTATTCTAATGAACTTACGTTTGTGTTTCACATTCCAAACTCGCGTGACGTCACGTATTTTTATTGCCATTTCGACGTCGCGTATTTTTATTACCATTTCGCGGGGCAATATCGTCACGGTAGGTTATTGTTGTAGAATGGAGATAGCTGTATTTTATTTCATCTTTGTGGATGTCAGTCTTCATTTAAGGTCTATTTGTTTGTCTAGATCCATAGTAAAGTTGCTGGGATAACTCCATATGCAAATACATCGGAAAACGAATACTGAAGCAAAAACGGAGAGAAAGAATCTAAATTAAAAGATGACACGGCAATTGACCGATTTAAGACAAATCAAGGCAAACTGACTAAGACCAAACAAATTGACAAAAATAAAAAAAAGAACGCCACAAAACTAAAGCACTAGTAGTGTGAACCCCTAAAAAATTGGTCAGCTCAAGAAGGGTAGTAAACTTCCACAAGGCCTACTATACGGTATGACTGTCTTTCATGTCTACAGCTGTTTCCGATAGTTATTTGTTTTAATCTCGTTCAACGTAATTGTTGGTACGAATATAAAAAAAAATAAATGACATTACATGTTTTCCTGCAGACTGTTACTCTTCTCTTAATCTTCCAAAATGTTGTTGCTTTCCGTGAAATTAATTCATTAATGGCTAAAAATAC
>MJUU01022871.1:0-21845 GCA_002080025.1 Modiolus philippinarum
ACAATTCTTAGACTTTGCAGGGTGTTTAAAAAAGCTGATAGAAAGCATATAACAAATAACATTTAAAGGAAAAGCTGAAATCAGCTAAGGGCATATCTTTGTAAAGGGCTGATTCTCCTTACATTTTTCATTCATGTAATCAGCAGTAATATTTAAAGTGTTCTGATTAGTCAATTCACTATGTTTATTTCTTGATATAATTTTCCAAAAATATTCTTTCACAAAGGTATATATTTAGCTATTCATTTAATTTGGTTTAATTTTGTAATTTATTCTGGATTTCAAAGATATTAGTTTCAGTCGGTCTTTCTGTTTCTCTCAGGACTAAAGTGGGAGAAAACAAAAATCCAATGGAAGCATTTAGTTGTACAAATAATCTGTTCACTGTGTCTTTTGAAAGTGTATCCATTTTAGGTATTGAACTCCTCTTGCAGCTTTCACTTACTAAAGTATAGACATCTCAAGCATGTGCGGGGGTATCAATAGTCCGTCAAGGACAGTTTATGTTTGGAAGTCTGAAAAGCAGTTAGTGCGGGGGGTATGTGTGGGCCGCTAGACCACAGTACCTCTAGTTGATTTTATTTTTACAGATTTTGATGGGATTTTGTTTTCTTTGGATTTCTCTTGATGTAAGCCTTCAGTTGGTAGTCAACAAATTTTACGTAGCTGACCTCTCGAAATGGGGGGGGGCTTATGTGATACCCCTAGCGTCCGCGTCAGCGTCTGCGTCCGCGTCCGGTTAGGAAGAATGGTTAAGGTCCATTCCTGCTTACTGAAATGCCCCCACATCAACCATATTGGTATGCCTGATGCGTTTTGGGATGACCACTTGAATGCATGCTTCGGATGCTGTCTCTGACCTACATTTTACGCATGGGCGACTTGGTTAGATAGAATGGTTAGAGTCCATTCCCGCTTACTGACACAGCCCACATCAACAATAATGGTATGTATGATGCATTTTGGATGACAACAACAATGCATGTTTCGGATGTTGTCTCTGACCTATATTTTACGCATGAGCGACTTGGTAAGGTAGAATGGTTAGAGTCCATTCCCGCTTACTGACACAGCCCATATCAACAATAATGGTATGTGTGATGCATTTTGGGATGACACCACAACAATGCATGCTTCGGATGCTGTCTCTGACCTACATTTTACGCATGAGCGACCTGGTTAGGTAGAATGGTTAAAGTTCATTTTTGCTTACTGACATGGCCAACATCAACCATACTGGTATGCATGATGCATTTTGGGATGACAACAACACTGCATGCTTCGGATGCTGTTTCTGACCTACATTTTACGCATGAGCGACTTGGTTAGGTAGAATGGTAAAAGGCTATTTCCTCTTACTGACATGGCCCACATCAACCATACTGGTATGTATGATGCATTTTGGAATGACAACAACAATGCATGCTTCGGATGCTGTCTCTGACCTACATCTTACGCATGAGTGACTTGGTTAGGTAGAATGGTTAAAGTACATTCCCACCTACTGACATGGCCCACATTAACCATTCTGTTATTGATGATGCATTTTTGGATGACAGCAACAATGCATGCTTCGGATACTGTCTCTGACCTACATTTTACGCATGAGCAACTTGGTTAGGTTAAATGGTTGAAGTCCATTTCCTCTTACTGACATGGCCCACATCAACCATACTTGTATGTATGATGCATTTTGGGATGACAACAATGCATGCTTCGGGTGCTGTCTCTGACCTACATTTTACGCATGCGCGACTTGGTTAAGTAGAATGGTAAAAGTCCATACCCGCTTACTGATATGCCCCACATCAACTATATATGTATGTATGATGCATTTTGGGATGACAACAACAATGTATGCTTGGGATGCTGTCTTTTACATACATTTTATGCGTGAGTGACCTAGTTAGGTAGAATAATTAAAGTCCATTCCCACTTACTGACATGCCCCACATTAACCATATTGGTAAGCATGATGCATTTTGGGATAACAGCTGCAATGAATGCTTTGAATGCAGTCTGTTACATTATTTTTACATATGAATAAATCTGTTAGCAAAATAATTATAGTCTATTCCTGTTAACTGACATATTTAATTTGTGACAATGTTGTGCAACGAGGTGAGCTTTGCATGCTGCGCCTGCTTTCTATGTTTTATCCATAAGTGATCAAAAGGGTTGATTTTTCTCCTTAGTTTGTGTCCAGCTAATTACAGTGTCAAACTCTTTTTTCTTGTCCATCTAATTATTGTGGCAAGCTCCAGTTTGTGTAATCTGAAACTCTGACACCTTATACCTGATGCTTTTGAAACTTTGCACAGTTGTTCTGAACACAATGGAGATGTGCACCTCCCCTTTTGGTGAGATTTGGATAAAAATTGTCGAATTTATCCATTATTGAACTTAGTCATTTTTTCATCAAATTTTAACATTATGGTACTGAGTTTGTGTAATCTGAAACTCTAACACCTTATACCTGATGCTTTTGAAACTTTGCACAGTTGTTTTTGACACATTGAAGATGTGCACCTCTCCTTTTAGTGAGATTTGGATAAAAATTGTCGAATGAATCCATTTTTGAACAGTCATTTTTTCATGAAATTTTAACATTATGTTTTGGGGGTACCAAGTTTGTGTAATCTGAAACTCAGACACCGTATACCTGAACACAATGAAGATGTGCACCTCCCCTTGTGGGCAGATTTGAATGAAAAATGTTGAATGTATTCATTGTTGAATTTGGTCATTTTTCAGCATATTTTAAATTACAGTGCCTGGTTTGTGTAATCTAAAACATTCACAGCTCTGTCAAAATAATTCTGAAAGTTTGCACTGTTGTTTGAACACATTGATGATGTGAACCTCCCCTTTAGGCCAGTTTTAATTTTAAAAATGTCAAATATATCTATTATTGAACTTGTACTTTGTATTGTAATGTATCATACTATATCATCATGGTACTCACTTTTTGTCCAGAGGCATTGCAGAGTTTTGAACGCACTGATCATGGGCAGCTATTCTTGAATGTTTGCATTGCTTTCACATATTTTCTCATAAAGATTCAAAGTATGTGTTAATTTGAAACTCAGGCTTGGTTTTCATCTTTGCTGAAGTGATATGGACTATTTTCATTTTATGCTTGGGTCAACTTTGTACATTTAGTTTTGTTTTTTCCTTCTTTTTTTGTCTATAACAGTAATAGGGTTGAGCTTAATATAATCTCAATTATAACTT
Organism: Modiolus philippinarum; assembly: GCA_002080025.1. Lineage (NCBI taxonomy): Eukaryota > Metazoa > Mollusca > Bivalvia > Mytilida > Modiolidae > Modiolus > Modiolus philippinarum. The sequence continues at coordinate 3,235 of MJUU01022871.1, forward strand.
GCATTTGAAGAATGTTTTGGTAATAAGGTAAATGAATACCTGTTTGAATTGGTAAACCTATACGTGACATTCTATTAGGTTGGGGTAAAAAAACAAATTCTCAGTTGAACATGAGTGACGGTGACGCAGGTCCAGACATGTAATTGGTCTTGTAGTCTCTCTATGAATTTAATAATGTGAAGTTCTGATTTAACTCTCTCCTGTATATCTTCATTTAAATTTCCTGTAAGTATCAATTTTCTTGGTGTTAAAGACATCTGTCATTAATCGATCACCAGTTTACACTTTTTCTAGTTTGATGTTTACTGTGAATCTTTTTGTGTATTTATTTTCAGCCATTCACCACACATAGGGGGGGGTTTGGATCCAAGAAAACGAGTTTAACCCCACCGCAATTTTTGCGCCTGTCCCAAGTCAGGAATATGTTGGTCATTGGCTTGTCCTTGTCTTCTGATAAAATTTAAGTTTCTTGATATTTGGGTTATTGGATGTGGTTTGTTTCCATTGATTTATTCACTTTTTTACTTTTTCGGGGCCATTTAGGGCTTACTATATGGTGTGAGGTTCTTCACTGTGTTGAACACCATATGTTGACCCCTAGATGTAAGAGTGATAGGGTTGAACTTAATATAATCTCAATTATAACTTTCATTTGAAGAATGTTTTGGTAATAAGGTAAATGAATACCTGTTTGAATTGGTAAACCTATACGTGACATTCTATTAGGTTGGGGTAAAAAAACGAATTCTCAGTTGAACATGAGTGACGGTGACGCAGGTCCAGACATGTAATTGGTCTTGTAGTCTCTCTATGAATTTAATAATGTGAAGTTCTGATTTAACTCTCTCCTGTATATATTCATTTAAATTTCCTGTAAGTATCAATTTTCTTGGTGTTAAAGACATCTGTCATTAATCGATCACCAGTTTACACTTTTTCTAGTTTGATGTTTACTGTGAATCTTTTTGTGTATTTATTTTCAGCCATTCACCACACATGGGGGAGGGTTTGGATCCAAGAAAACGAGTTTAACCCCATCGCAATTTTTGCGCCTGTCCCAAGTCAGGAATATGTTGGTCATTGGCTTGTCCTTGTCTTCTTATAAAATTTNTTCTTGATATTTGGGTTATTGGATGTGGTTTGTTTCCATTGATTTATTCACTTTTTTACCTTTTCGGGGCCATTTAGGGCTTACTATATGGTGTGAGGTTCTTCACTGTGTTGAACACCATATGGTGACCCCTAGATGTAACAGTAATAGGGTTGAACTTAATATAATCTCAATTATAACTTGCATTTGAAGAATGTTTTGGTAATAAGGTAAATGAATACCTGTTTGAATTGGTAAACCTATACGTGACATTCTATTTGGTTGTGGTAAAAAAACAAATTCTCAGTTGAACATGAGTGACGGTGACGCAGGTCCAGACATGTAATTGGTCTTGTAGTCTCTCTATGAATTTAATAATGTGAAGTTCTGATTTAACTCTCTCCTGTATATATTCATTTAAATTTCATGTAAGTATCAATTTTCTTGGTGTTAAAGACATCTGTCATTAATCGATCACCAGTTTACACTTTTTCTAGTTTGATGTTTACTGTGAATCTTTTTGTGTATTTATTTTCAGCCATTCACCACACATAGGGGGAGGGTTTGGATCCAAGAAAACGAGTTTAACCCCACCGCAATTTTTGCGCCAATATGTTGGTCATTGGCTTGTCCTTGTCTTCTTATAAAATTTAAGTTTCTTGATATTTGGGTTATTGGATGTGGTTTGTTTCCATTGATTTATTCACTTTTTTACCTTTTCGGGGCCATTTAGGGCTTACTATATGGTGTGAGGTTCTTCACTGTGTTGAACACCATATGGTGACCCCTAGATGTTTTGTTTTTTGTCGTTTTAACCTGGATATGGGATGATGTCTCCTTGACATTTACCCCATTTCCTTTCTTTTTCGTACAATTATCTGAAAACGGGCGGAGAGGTGGACAACATGCAGCAAATATATATTTTCCCTGTGGATTTTGCATAAATTAACTGTACCCATAATACATTATTTATTATCTGACCATGAGTTTGTAGTTACTATTTTTAGTTTTCTCGCAAGAAATCTCGTTTGAATCACAGCGGTATTCTGGGGACAATGCCGTCTTCTGATATATTACCAGTTGCAGACTTCTTCTAATAATGGACTTGTGTTAATGTCTCATGTTCATTTACTCCATATCCTTTCATAAAATATTGTGGTACTACATGTATGTCAGTAATACTTTTTTCTGTTGTTTATGTAAACGTTAGACGTTTCTTTAGAAAGTAAAGAATTACGAAAAGAGACCATGAAGACCCTCCGTCAAATAGCTAAGGATAAGTGTCTGAGGGGGGTCAGTAGGAAGAACAAGGAGGCATCAGTGAAGCTCATCGAGGAGAAAACCATCCATAAATTTGCCCGCCAGGAAGTCTTCAGCAAGAAGCAGCTCAAAGCGCTAGCAAGAATCGTGACCTCAGCTCAAGAGAGACGATCAAACCAGTCAAGGATGAGAGCAAGGTCACTGATGGGCATAAGGCACTGAATGGCTAATTTGACACGGTCATCGTCGAACCCCTTAAGCCGCACGATATGACCAGCGCCATTTGGAACATGCTCGCCAAAAAAGGGACTGAAGGTGCACTTGTTGCTCCTAGCAGAGATGTAGACCAACCCCGTAACCGGCAAAAATGCCTATGTCACCCCTCTTCAGATCACGCACGGCAATAAACATGGAATCTGACGACCACGAATTGAAGATGGCCTCCATGCTACGGGAATTTCAAGGAAAGTATGGCAATATACTTGCGGGAAGGTAGTGGTTGGACCTTTGGGCAAGTCGCCAAGCTAGAAATCCATCTCCATCAAATGAAACCTCAACGGGGTTTCTTCATATCAACCCTATCGCCACTCACGAAAAAGAAGGCGATCTTCAATTTGAAAAAAATGTGGATGATCGCTGCTTCCAGTGGACAGTGCTGGCGGCCCTTCATCAGGATGAGGTAGATGGCAATCATGCCTATTGCATACCTCAATACAAGAAATTGGAGGATGAGCTAAAATTTTGAAGACATGGACATCCCAGTCTCCCTCAAGGCGATCGATAAATTTGAGAGGCAGAATGCCTTCATAACAGAATGCATACATCATCGAATACCTCTATCAGCTTCAACGTCTTTGGCGTCGATATCTAAGAATACGGGCCCCACCCACCTAGATCTCTTTTTCCTGACTTGCAACGGCAAGTACCATAACTGCTTGATCAAGAGCATATCATGCCTTTTGACAGTGCAGGTCACAAATCACGATGTCCAAGCTTACTTTTGACAAAGGTGCTTGTTCCACTTTACCAAACAGGACGGCCTTGACAGGCATATGGAATATTTCGGCCAGAAGGATGCGGTCAGGATAGAGACGACTGAAAGGTTAACCATAGCTTTCCGCTAACACAAGAAGCTGATGAGAGTCCCATTCATGATCTTTGCAGACTTTGAGTGTTTCACAAAGAAGATCGACACCTGCCAGCCGGATCGATCGCAATCCTACACGAAGGACTACCAACTTCAGCGGCCATCGGTCTTCTGCTATCTTGTAAAGTACGTCCATTGAGACTGCAAGGAATCAGTCATATACTGCGGGGAGGATGCGGCCAAAAATCTTTTGCAGTGCATCGAGGAGGAAGTGCTGGTGATCTGTAAGCTATACAACGGAGACCAAACCCATGGTGATGACCAATGAGGACAAGGAGGGCTTCGTAGAAAGCCCGCACTGCCACATTTGTTGGGATGAATTGAGAGGGGATAAGTTCTGGGACCACGACCAATCTCACTGGGTAGTACACAACCAGTGCAACCTGGATTTTCGGCTTTTAAGGTATGTGATCATCATCCTCCACAAATTGAGAGGGTATGACGCCCACATCTTCGTCAAAGAGTTTAGATAAACTGAGGGCGGATCTACTGCATCCCCAATACCGACAAGAAGTAGAACAGCTTCTTCAAGCAAGTGGATAATCTGGAGATGAGATTCATCGATTCGATGTGCTTCATGCCCAGCTCGCAAGATGGTGTAGCCAAGAACCTCGCCCTGACTAATTTAAGACCATGAAAGCAAGATTTGGCGATTGCCAGGAGGGACTACACATTTTAGTTAACAGTTGGATAGAGACATGTACTACATATTGTAGTGAACAGTAGGAACAGGGACTGCGGCTACTCAGTGTAGTTAACAGTCCGGATAGGAAAAGGGACTTCACATCGTAGTTAACAGTAGGAACATTGACTGGGGTTACACAGTGTAGTTAACAGTTGGAATATAGACAGGGCTTACACATTGTAGTTAACAGTCGGAATAGGGACAGGGACTGCACAGTGTATTTAAACGTAGGAATAGGGAAAGGTCTACACATTGGAGTTAACAGTTGGAATAGGGAAAGGGATTACACATTGTAGTTAACAGTTGGAATAGGGAAAGGGATTACACATTGTATTAAAACGTAGGAATAGGGAAAGGAGTACACATTGGAGTTAAAAGTTGAAATATATAGAGAGCTTACACATTGTAGTTAACAGTCGGAATAGGGACAGGGGCTACACATTGTAGTTTAACAGTCTGAATAGGGACAGGGACTACACATTGAAGTTAACAATCGGAATAGGGAAAGGGACTAAACATTGCAGTTAACAATAGGAACAGGGACAGGGGCTACAATGTAGTTAACAGTCGGAATAGAGACTAGGGTTACTCATTTAATATAGTTAACAGTAATAAAAAAGGCACTACACATTGTAGTTAACAGTAGGAACAGGGACAGTGACTACACATTGTAATTAATATAAGAATAGGGACAGGGGATGCACATTAAAGTTAACAATCGGAATAGGAAAAAAGACTACACGTGATAGTTAATGAAATACAGCCAATCAAAGATTGCGATCCCCCGCCCCCTTTTTTGGACCCTCTCCCCTTGTAAAAAAGACAACTGTTTTTGAAACTAAATTAATCATCGTAACTGTAAAACAACAAAAAGATATGGTTGCTATTTAGAATTTCAAAAAAGAATGGGTCTTTGAGAGTTTCAGAAATTTTACCAAAATTAGAATTAAAGATTTTTGCAACCTGGCTGTTGAAAATCATCATTTTTATTGTAAGGAATTGAAAGAGATATGGTTGCTAGGTAGAATTCCAAAAAATAATGAGTCTTTGAGAGTTTCAGGAAATTTACCAAACTTAGAATCAAAACTTTTTGCAATCTGAATATGGAAAATGATCACTAATACTATAAGGCATAACAAAAGATATGGTTGCTAGGTAAACTCCCGAAAGAAATCGGTCTTGGAGAGTTTCAGAAAATTTACCAAAATTAGAATCTTTTGCACTCTGATTATTGAAAATGATCTTCACTACTGTAAGGAATTGAAAAAAGATGATTGCTAGGTAGAATTCCAGAAAACAGTAGGTCTTTGAAAGTTTCAGGAAATTTACCAAAATTAGAATCAAAGATTTTTGCAATCTGACTATTGAAAATCATCATTGAAACTATAAGGCATAAAAGAAGATAAGGCATCAAAAAGATATGGTTGCTAGGTAAAATTCCCTAAAGAAATCGGTCTTGGAGAGTTTCAGAAAATTTACCAAAATTAGAATCAGTGTTTTGCACTCTGATTATTGAAAATGATCTTCACTACTGTAAGGAATTGAAAAAGATGGTTGCTAGGTAGAATTCCAGAAAACAGTACGTCCTTGAAAGTTTCAGGAAATTTACCAAAATTAGAATCAAAAGATTTTTGCAATCTGACTATTGAAAATCATCAATGAAACTATAAGGCATAAAAGAAGATAAGGCATCAAAAAAGATATGGTTGCTAGGTAAAATTCCCAAAAGAAATCGGTCTTGGAGAGTTTCAGAAAATTTACCAAAATTAGAATCAGTCTTTTGCACTCTGATTATTGAAAATGATCTTTACTACTGTAAGGAATTGAAAAAGATGGTTGCTAGGTAGAATTCCAGAAAACAGTAGGTCTTTGAAAGTTTCAGGAAATTTACCAAAATTAGAATCAAAGATTCTTGCAACCTGACAGTTGAAATTCATCCTTATAACTCTAAATAATTGACAAAGATACGGTTGCTATGTAGAATTCCAAAAAATAATGGGTCTTTGAGAGTTTTGGGACCTTTACCAAAATTAGAATAAAAGTTTTTTTTTGCAATCTGACCATTGAAAATGATTATTTAATCTAAAAGGCATCATGGAGAGTTTCAGAAAATTTACCAATATTAGATTCAGTCTTTTGAATGATCTTCACTACTGTAAGGAATTGAAAAAGATATGGTTGCTAGGTAGAATTCCAAAAATCAGTAGGTCTTTGAAAGTTTCAGGAAATTTACCAAAATTAGAATCAAAGATTTTTGCAATCTGACTATTGAAAATCATTATTTGAACTACAAGGCATAAAAAAAGATATGCTTGCTAAGTAAATTCCAAAAAGTAATTGGTCTTTTAGAGAATCAGGAAATTTACCAAAATTAGAATCAAAGATTCTTGCAACCTGACAGTTGAAATTCATCTTTATAACTCTAAATAATTGAAAAAGAGACGGTTGCTGAATAGAACTCCTAAAAATAATGGGTCTTTGAGAGTTTCAGGAAAATTTACCAAAATCAGAATAAAAGTTTTTTGCAATCTGACAATTGAAAATGATTATTAAGTCTAAAAGGCATCAAAAAAGATATGGTTGCTAGATAAAATTCCCAAAAATAATGGGTCTTTGAGAGTTTCAGGAAATTTACCAAAATTAGAATCAAAGATTCTTGCAACCTGACAGTTGATATTCATCATTATAACTCTAAATAATTGAAAAAGATATGGTTGCTAGGTAGAATTCCAAAAAATGATGGGTCTTCGAGAGTTTCAGGAAAATTTACCAAATTTAGAATCAAGGTTTTTTGCAATCTGGCCATTGAAAATGATCATTAAAACTATAAGGCATCAAAAAAAAAGATATGGTTGCTGGGTAAAATTCCAAAAAATAATTGGTCTTTGAGAGTTTCAGGAAATTTACCAAAATTAGAATCATAATTTATAAATCCTAGTGTTCATACTAGCTGATGACATTAAAAAGTTGCTTAATTATAAAACTTCATGTTGGAATTTCAAAAATTATCAGTCTTTGACATTTTCAGGAAATTTACCAAATTTGGCACCGGGGTCTAAATTCCAAAAGCTGAGAACGTATTTAAAGTGCAATTCCAATAATTCCTCATGAAAATATAAACCACAAAATCGAAATTATACATAGAGTTGCAGTCGTTCTGATGAGTACTAATTGTTTAACATTTTTTGGCCCCTTAATGGCATGCCCCCAGGGGTCATACCAAAAGTCCGGTATCATCAGTAAATGAGATGCATATAATGGAACTTGCATACAAAGTTTCAGCTTCCAAACATGAATACTTCAGAAGATTTCGCTTATTACTGGATATCTCGAAATACATTTTCGCTCATTTTTCCACCCTGAGGTCAAATTTCAAAATTCCGAAACCTTCGGCACTGACAACTTTTATTGTGTTACTTATACCCTTATTACAAGGTTTCTGCGATTTAAGGAGTTCCAGCGGAATCGATTTCTTTGGACCCCCTAGAGGCCATGCCCTGAGGGGTCATACCAAAGTTCCGACACCCTCTGTGAAGTTGCTATATAATATGTGAGTCGATTCCAGAGTTTCAACTGTCTAACAAAAATGGCCTTGGGATTTTTTTCAATTATTGGATATCGCGAAAATTCGTTTTCGCCCATAATTTGCCCCTAGGGCGTTTGACCTAAATTCCGAATCCACAGTGCGCTACTTCTGATCATACTCTAGTATTGTGCCGAGTTTCAAATTATTGTTTCAGGGCTATCGGGGAGCATTACAAACGTACGTACATACGGACGTACTGCATTACATAATCCCTTTCGCTAAGCGGGGGATAACACTCAGAAAAGGGACAAGTACATCACATTGTAGTTAACAGTAGGAACAGGGGCAGGTACTACACGTTGTAGTTAACAGTTGGGAAAGCGACAGAGACTTCAAATTGTAGTTAATATTAGGAACAGGGAAAGGTACAAGCATTGTAGTTTACCTTAGGAACAGGACAGGGACCACACTCTGTAGTTAATAGTCGGAATAGGGACAGTGACAATGAATTGTAAATATTAGTAGGAAAGGGGACAGGGACTACTCAGTGTAATTAACAGTCGGAATAGGTATTGGGACTACGTATTGTTGTTAGCAGTAGGAACAGGGACGGGTACTTCACATTATAGTTAATGATAGGAACAGGGACAGGGGGCTACACAATGCATTGAGCAGTCGGAATTTGGAAAGGGAGTACACTTTGTAGTTAACAGTGGGAACAGGGACAGGGACTTCACATTGTAGTTAACAGTAGGGACAGTGACAAAACAGTGTAGTTAATAGTCGGAATAGGGACAGGGACTACACATTGTAGTTGACAGTAGGAACAGAAACAGGGACTACACATTGCAGTTAACAGAAGGGACAGGGACTCTACATTGTAGTTAACATAAGAATATGAACACGGACTACACAATTTGGTCAACAAGAATGACAAGTCAGAGGCTACACATTGTTAGTAGTTAAAAGTAGGAACAGGCCAGGGACTAAACATAGTAGTTTCATCAGGAACAGAGACAGGGACTACTCATTGAAGTTAACAGTTTTGACACAGACAGGGACTGCTCTTTCTTGTTGACAGAGGAAAGAGGAACAGGGACTACATATTATAGTATACAGTAGAACCGGTACTGGGAAAAGTGCTACAAGTGCTACACATTGTGTTAATAGTAGTAAGAGGGACAGGGGTTACACATTGTAATTAACATTAGGAACAGGGGCTAACAGTGTCGTTAACAGTAAGAACAGGGACGGGGGCCACACATTGTAGTTAACAGTAAGAACAGGGACTATGGCTACACTGTTGTTAACATTTGGAACAGAGACTACAGATTGTAGTTAACAGTAGGAACAGGCAAAGGGACTACACATTGTAGTCAACAGTCGGAATAGGGAAAGGATGCTAACAGTACAAACAGAGACCTGGGCTACAGAGTGTAGTTAACAGTCGGAGTAGTGAAAGGGACTACCCATTTTAGTTAAAGTAAGAAAAGGGACAGGGACTTCTTATTGTAACACAAGGACTCGAGATGTAGATATCAGTTGGAATCAGGACAGGGCTAAGCATTGTAGTAGACAGTAGGAAAAGGGACTATACATTTCAGTATTTTGTTGCTTAAGTAGGTAAAATGACATCAAAAATTTGGTGGGTAATGGGTCTCTTTGATTTTTCGTTTTTTAAGTATCCAAAACGAAGTTTGGAGAGACTTATAGTTTTTGCTGCGCTTCTTATTAAGTCGCCCAAACAAAGTTTGAGGATTTCTTGTCTTTGCACCATTTCTTATTTTACCTTCCGCAAACAAAGTTTGGGGGGTATATAGGAATCACCCTGTCTGTCTGTCTGTCCGTCTGTCCACACTTCTCGTAAGCGCAACTCCTCTTAAACCACTTGAAGGATTTTGATGAAACTTTACACAAAGGAAGGACACTATATGGAGATATGCATGAAGTAATATAATAATTGTCCGAAACCAGGAAGGGGAGATAATTCGACTTTGACTTTTCGTTGATTCCCTATGTATGGGTAACCTAGTACGCACAACTCCTCTTAATCCACTAAAAGGATTTTGATGAAACTTTAGACAAAGAAAAAACACTATATGTACATGTGTAAAATGTCAATAGGCTGAAAAAAGGTGAATTTTATATTTGTCTGATTTAGACAGAGTGTTTTCATTGGAACCCTTGGGAAAACTTTTTTCTTGTAGATTATATCATTGTGTCCATACTTGTATTATGTCCACACTTGTACTGTGCCCACACATGTATTGTGTCCACACCAACTTAATTTTGCACTTACCATATCGATTCAGGGTTCAATGAGCGGGGGTATCTTTGGCTGCCATTCGGCGACAGCTCTTCTTATTATTTTTGCGCTTTTTGAATCGTCTTGTCCAACCAAACTCTCAGAGACCACTTGCCGAATCATAATCAAATTTCACAGGAAGGTAGATCACCACTCAAGATGTGCACTTGGGTATTGAAATTTTCAAAATGGCCACTGTCATTGGTCACTTTGAACTTTGACGGGTCACCCTGGGTTAGGGTTAGGGTACTAACCCTAACAACCCTAACCCAAATCTTATTATTCGATTAACTCGGAAACTGTAAAAGATAGCCAATAAAATGTAATGACGAAAATGTTAGTTAGGTCATGACGGATATTTCTTACATGTTAATCGAAACTGTTGTCAACCGTTCTTGAAAGTTTCGTCATATCTGTTTACATGTTATTTTCTCGAAAAAGATAAGAGATAGAAACCTGGAACCTTTTCTATTCAATTAGGCGATTATGTTACATCTAAAATGCCAAGGTCAAAGGTCATTGGTCACTTTGAACTTTGACCCTAGACCTTGACATTGGATTAACTCATGAACTGAAATAGATAGCTGGTCACATGTAATGGCAAACATGGGTCCAAAATTATTGGACTAACCGTTTTGGGCCTATGGATCCAAAACCGATTTTTGACATCTGATTTCGGTTTTTTTTAACAACAAATATTATGACTTTATTTCAAAATTTTGCTTGTTACAGTTTACGTTATGAGTCCAAGCTGCTCATAACGCTCCCTGTTACGTTCAACTGTTTACCCAGGGTAATAAAAAGTTTTATTATTATAAATACATACACATCATGTGTTCACTTTGTTCAATTACTATTATCTAAATTTATGTAAATTCTAAAACCTTAGGATTAACTCCCTCCATCGTAGTTTTGTCCTTAGCTATATTTGATATTACTGATTATTCGGATTTGGTTTGGTTTTATACATTTNCCTTTGTTTGGGTTCTAGTGCTGTTGATGAGGAATTAATTTCCGAAATGGCCATACAGCTCATTAAAATTATTGCTGTTGGAGTTCACATATGTGTTATGGTCTCATGTTCATTTACTCCATATCCTTTCGTAAAATACATATATAACACAATATAATAAGATTGATTACGAAGATTAATTCATAATAATCAATTATTTAAATATTTTTTCAATAAAACTAATTTACAATGTGTATTTTCTTCTTTTAACCTTACATTAAATCCTTTGACAGATATATCAAAAACATTTACAGCTTTAGTTCTGCATTCTGATACATAATATGATTTATATATAGCAAAGCTTAATATTATTAAAAAATAATTGAACCAAAAATATGTTTCGTCAAATATTTTATACCCTATAATTAGATGTTTCAATGTTATCTTGAAATTTATTTTACATTTACAGAAAACTTCATGTATTTTCTTCCAAAAATTATCCAGATATGAACATGACACAAAATAATGTTGGTAATCTTCAATATTCCCGCAGAAATTACAACGATTGCTATTTGCTACTTTCCATTGAACCAAGAGTTTTCTTGTCGGAATAATATATTGTAAAAGTTTCCATTTAAAAACTTTCAATTTATTTTCTTCTATAAACGAAAAAATAAATTTGTATATTTTATCTGTAAACAATATTTCTTTCATATTAAAGAAAGTTAACCATCTATTAAAACCTATTGATTTCTCAAATTTGTAATTTATAAAAGAATTGTAAATAATTTTGTTAGAAGTATTAAACAAATCTTTACCTTTCCAAAAAAATGGTTTCTTTTTAAGTTAACAACACTTTTTTCAGAGGTTTCTGAATTTAAAATAGCCTTCCATTCAGAAGGTAAGGCTGATCTTAAGATATTTATCTCAGCCATTTTGTTTTGGCTTAAAGCTCAAATACCATTGGAAATACAAAGAGACATTCAATACAAACATGTTAAGGGAGATGTGACCTTCAAAATGAGGTCAAGGTCAAAGTTCAAGGTCATAGCCAAAAACTTTAATTCTCATATAAGTATCAATAAATGTACACATTAAGCTTGAAATGTTGATCGATTATTAGAATATAATGACGCAACTTCCGGAAAAGACCTATCAATTGCCTTTCGAACAATTGACGTACTAGTTTTCTCAAACATGGATGGTCCAAATTCAATGAAACTTGTATGTATTTCAATGTAACTTAAAATTTTGATATAATTACACACCACAAGGGAATGTATTACTTCATAATAAATAAACAAATGATTTTTCTGATGCAATCACAAAGTGTCAACAGGTTGATAAAAATTCTGATATCACTGATAGACAGAATCACAATGAGTTTTAAGACTCTATTTTTTTTAAATCGAGGACTCATCGTTCTTTCAAATTAATTCTTGTTTGGGCGACTTCTGTGTTTGCTTGCAAACACATTATTACTTGTTATTATTAACCTTCTTCTATCTTTTCTTCTCTCGTAAGTGTGTCCGCACGTTTCCTGAGTCGTCTTACGACCGATCGTACTGAAACTTGATATAATGATAAAGGTCAATGTATAGATGTGGAATCAGGTCTTGTAATTTTCAAAATGGAACCTGTTGCAATGGAAACGGAAAAAAGGCGGGAAAATTAAAAGTGCTCAAAACTGCTGCAAATGTTTAGGAAGTGTACATCTATTTTTTTGGGGTTAAAAATTTCCAAAATGGCGGCCGTCACCATGGAAACAGAAAAAGACGGGAAAATTAAAAGTGCTCCAAATTGCTTCAAATTTCAGACAGGTTGTTTTGGAAGTATACATCTCTTTAGTTGGTAAAAAAATCCAAAATGGCGGCCGTTGCAAGCAAACACAGAAGTCGCCCAAACCCGAATTAATTTGAAAGAACAATGAGTCCTCGATTTAAGAGATTAGGGTCTTAAAACTCATTGTGATTCTGTCTATCAGTGATATCAGTATTTTTTATAAACTTATTGACACCATGGAAATGGAAAAAAGGCGGGAAAATTAGAACTGCTCAAAATTGTTCCAAGTTTTCAAGAAACGTTGTATAGGAAGTGTATAATTCATTTTCATGGGAAAAATATTCCAAAATGGCACCCGTTACAATGGAGCTTATTTCGGGCCAAAAAAAAAAACACAAATGAAGAACGTTCCTATGTAAATGAAAAAGTAGGAAAGTTATTTAAATTTTTTGAAATATTACAGAAGGGTTCGATATGACATATAGATAACATATTTACAGTTGGAATTCTGACTTGGGAGTTTGTTTGGGAGACTTTGTGATTGCATCCAAACACGGTTATTACGTGTTTAATAATTATTTTTCCTTGACAAATAAACTGACGAAACAATTAAATTTGAAACAAAGTTTGCAGTGCTTTTCACATGTGTTTAAAAGGAAAATAATATTTATGTGCTAAAAACTGTTAACCCTTTTGGATTTATAAGGTCCGAGAATATAGGAATTTGGAACTCCTTTAACATTTTGACTTTATAGTGAAACTCCTATGAAACTACTGCAACATTTTGACACTAAGGAGAAATGTAAAGAACGTCTCTGAAACTACTGCGACATTTTTTCTGTAATCGAGTTTTGCAGGTAGAAGTACGACCCGAGATGTACATCAGGTGAAAACTTATATAACATAGAAGCCTGTTGAAAATCAACTAAAAAATCTCAATAATCTCCTTTGAACTTACTTTGACAATAAATTTAAGCAAACTTGGTCACTCTTCCATTTATATTTTTAAAACCTATCTGAGATGGCAACAACTGCATAAATGTAGCATTATACAAGGGATTACATTTTGAGATCTGAATATCATATTTTATTTGGCAGGAGTACCCAGTAATTACAGAGCAAGTAGAACCTGATAAACAGATGTTGATAGAAAGAATAGTAAAATTACAACGTATGTTAGCTAGGCGGAATGAGAAAATCGAGTTCATGGATGATCATGCACATCAACTCATTGATGACCTACAAAAGAAAAACAAGTATGTAGAGACTACCTCAGTGATGTTATCATGTACTTTTGTACTTATTCTTTTTGATGATTTAGCTTTCATTCAGAATAATTTCAACATGTTTGATTACTTTTAAATATTTACATGTATTAACATGTACCCTATCTCGATACTCTCATAATTTTTGACGCAGATATCTTTTCTTTTTGTTTTTTGTTTCACCAGCGACGAAAGTCGCTAAAAGCGAGACATAGGTATTACTTTCCGGCGGCGGCTACGGCGGCGTTGTAAGCTTTCTCTTAAACCTTATTATCTTTTTATCTGTATTGGATGCGCATATCATCTTTGGTCCGCAGATGCCTTAGGTTACGAGCTTTCCAGCATCACATGTTTCAGATGACCTTGACCTTGTCTTCATGGTTCAATGACTCTATGCAAATTGCTACATATTTTCACATTCAAGTCCTTTTAGCTCACCTGGCCTTAAAGGCCATGTGAGCTATTGCCATCACTTGGCGTCCGTCGGCGTCCGTCCGTCGTAAATTTCTTCAAAAATCTTCTCCTCTGAAACCGCTAGGCAAATTTGAACCAAACGTGGCCTGAATCATCACCAGGGTATCTAGATTCAAAAGTGTGTTCGATTAGTCCGAGGACCAAACAACATGGCTGCCGTTACTAAAATTAGCACATAGGGGTAAAAATTACTGTTTTTGGCAAATAACTCAAAAACTTTTACAGATATCAAACATCTGACATGGGTAAAAGTGATCAGCATGACAAGATCTACCTGCCCTGCAATTTTGAAGAAAATCCGAAAACCTGTCTTAGAGATATCGCCCTTTTTCCGTGAAAATTTCAAAATTTTGATATTCTTTATTTTTTATCGCGAAAACTATAACAGATAGAGGTCAACTTTAAATTGCAAAAATGTTCAGCATATCCTGATCTACCCACCTTGAAATTTTGAAGAAAATCTCACTACCCATATAGGAGTTTTTGCCCTTTATTGGTCAAATTTAAGAAATTTGATACTTTTTGTCATCAATTTAAAAAATTTTCTCCTCAGAAGCCACTTGGCCAGTTGTTACCAAACTTGACCTGAATCATCACCAGGGTAAACAGTTTCAAAATTGTGTTCGATTAGTCCGAAAGCCAAGCAACATGGCTGCTGTTTCTAAAAATAGAACAAAGGGGTAAATTGCATTTTTTGCAAATAACTCGAAAACCGTTACAGATATAAAAAATCTGATGGGAAGTGAAGATAATCAGCATGTTAAGATCTACCCGCCCTGCAAGTCTAAAGAAAATCCGAAATCTAGTGTTGGAGTTATTGTTCTTTTTCCGTAAAATTTTCTAAATTTTAATATATATTTTTATTTATTTTAAAAAGTGTAACAGATAGAGGTCAAGTGTAAATTGCAAAAAGGTTTAGCATATCAAGATCTACCCACCGTGAAATTTTGAAGGAATCGAAAAATCTTTGTAGGAGTTATTGCCCTTTTTCATGGAATTTTCATGTCGTTTTTTATATCCATAATTAGAGAAGATGAAGGTTTACTGTAGATTGATTAAAATGTTTGCCATGCTATGACAACGTGAAACTGGTGTATAAAATTGTTCATTGACCACCATTTTCAAAATGGCCACCAAAAAAGGCGGGAAAATTTTAACATTGTCCGATTTCAATGGAATTTGTTTTCCAAACGGGTATTGATGTCGCAAATTCAAACCAATGTTAAAAATTCTTCGTTCACCGCCATTTCAAAATGGCTGCCAAAAAAAGCGGGAAAATTCAATATGTCCGATTTCAATGAAATTTGGTTTCCAAGTGGATATTGATGTTGTGAATTCAAAACTGATGTTAAGAATTGTTCGCTGACCGCCATTTTAAAATGGCTGCCATAAAAGGCGAGAAAATTCAACATTGTCTGATTTCAATGAAATTTGGTGTTCAAGTGGATATTGATGTTGTGACTTCAAAAGTCGTATGGAAATTGTTTGTTGACCGCCATTTTCAAAATGGCCACCAAAAAAGGCGGTAAAATTCAACATTTTACTATTTCAGAGAAATTTGGTTTCCAAATAGTTTTAAAAATTGTTGTTGACCGCCATTTGCAAAATTATTTCTCAACTTCAAAACTGGTGTTGAAAGTGGTCGTAAGCTTGAAAGTGGTCATAAGCAAGTACATTTTTGTCAAAAATGGGCAACAAAGAAATATAGTAAAACAAAATCAGACTTTAAATACAGTTTAAGATATTGGTGGTGTTTGAGCTAACAAAGTTTGAGAGACTTAACTTCAACTGTATAACTAAAAATGTTAGCTTCATTGTGGCAACTGAAAGCCAGGTGAGCGATACAGGCTCCTGGGAGCCTCTAGTCTCTGTATTTGTAATGCATAGATAAATTATATTTAGTGTATTGATGCATCTTAGTGGGTACATGCCAATACGCCACTTGTCAAGTTACATTGACCTCATTTGCACGGTTCAGTGATTTTGTAAATATTGCGACATAGTTTTACATTCAAGTCAATTTCTGGGCCTTTGTAATGTGTAGACAAACCATATTCTTCATTTTAATGAGTACATGCCAATTTGACAACTGTCATGTTACCTTGACCTCAATTTCATGGTTCAGTGACTTTGTTATTATTTACATTTATGTCCAATTCTCAGCTATTAAAGATCCTAGACTCTTCATCTTAGGTCTATTGTTACATACTAATGAGGAGATGCCAGTCTGACACTTGTCAAGTAACCTTGACCTTAATTTCATGGTCCAGTGACTGTTAAATTTTTACATTGATATCCATTTCTCAGTAATTAAAGAAGCTAGACTCTCCATATTAGGTTTATCGTTACATATTAAAGGATAAATGCCAGTCTGACACCTGTCAAGTAACCTTGACCTTAATTTCATGGTCCAGTGACTTTGATAATTTTTTACATTGATGTCCATTTCTCAGCAATTAAAAAAACCCAGACTCTCCATATTAAGTTTATCTTAAAGTTGAATCAGGCATTTATTTTCTTGACCTTCTGTATTAAGTTCATCATGTGTAAACGATAATGTTTATATTCTGGCGAGACGTTTCTATGTCTACACTTGTGTTATTGTGTTGCCGCCATGAATTAATTTTAGACTGACGGTTTGATTGTCACTTACTTTAGTAAAATAAGTGACACGTTCTTGCGAAGATTTACTATCATCAACAGCCCTATTGAAAAGATGAATTTTCAATGTCTTTATGTTGCTCATTGCTAAATGTTTACATCGAAATACCTTCACCTTGAACAAATGAACTATCGGAAAATTTTAAAGTCTATCTTGTATTGTCATCAACATCACTAAGCTTAGTCAAAAATGTATCCGACAAATCAAACCATCAGTACTTTTTTTCAAATAGTACCTGCACAGGCAGGATACGTGAAACATGCCTGGTGTGGAGTCTTAAAGAAGAGAACAAAATTTTTATTTACGAAGGGATTTAGTAACACAAAAGCTACAAAACCACTTTAATTTATTTAATTTTATCTACTTGCAACAAAAACATATGTAGTTGGCTATCTAAGTTTACTTCTTTGGTAAATTAGCGAATAGACCAGTTGTGCTACATGGACCTTTTCCCATAGTTTTGAAATTTATAATTATTTCATAACAGTGCAGATTATTAAAAGTCTCATTTAACTAAATGAAACCCAAGATTAGTCACTAATTTAATTATTATTTAATAATCTTCTACACGCTAGATAATTAATCTGACATCGTGGGATATTGACAGGATATTCTTCGTGATTCCGTTAAATTGTCTTTGGGATCAAATGATCTGAAGATTTTACAGGTATACTGGCCTCTCAATGATACTGCCGATGTCTCCTGAAATCCATGATGAATCTTAAGCAAACCGTCCTGGAAGTTTTGAATTAGATTTTCATTCCGCAGTGCGCCAGTGTTTTATCAGCAGACTAGATCGCTTGAGCTAGCCGGCAGTTTAGCGGCGAGCACTCCTTGACCCATCTTTCTTAAACACGTTTTCTTTCCTTCTCAAAATTGTGGTCATAGAGTTAGTAGTCTACCTGTATTGGGTTTTATTTGTATGTTACTATACGATAGGGAAAAGGGATAGAGAAAGGGGAGGTTTGGGTACCCATTAACTGGTTTAACCCTTCCGCTAGCTCTTGCTGATGCCGGTACAAAGTTCGGCTATCCCAAGTTCCTATTGTTGTCTATGTTTGTCTTTTGTCATTCTATTGTTTTTCTTGTGCAGAAATCTTATAAATTGTGGCATGTTATTGTAATTTTCGGCCTTTTATCTTTCCTACATTAATTCCTTGATAAGCCTTGTAAGTGTACCTTTTTTTCGTTTTGTAAATTTCTGATTGATTTTGCCTTAATTTTTATACGACCGCAAAAATTTTTGCGGTCGTATTATGGCGTCGGCGTCGGCGTCTGTGGACAGCATAACTTTAGTTCTAGTGAACGGATTGTTATCAAATTTTAGTATGATGTTTGTTGGCACAAGCTTAAGCCCGGGTTTTAATTTCGCATTCCCTGCCCAACCCGTTTTTGAAAAAGAGGCAAAAAAGGGGCCAAAAGGGGTAAAATTAGGTATTTTCGTGTCTGTGGACAGCATAACT
>MJUU01022871.1:31042-56024 GCA_002080025.1 Modiolus philippinarum
GTACATGTCAGTCTGGCAGGTGACTTTTGTCCTTGACCTCAATTTCGCGGTCTAGTGGCCACATTAAGTTTTTCTGCTTAAGTCCATTTCTCAATAACTAGTAGTGGCAGGTTGATAATATTTGGTATGTAGGTTGGTCTTGGGTAGTACATGTCAGTCTGGCAGGTGACTTTTGTCCTTGACCTCAATTTCACAGTCTAGTGAGCATGTTCACTTTTCTGATTAGTTCACTTAGATTTTACATCAATTTAGAGTTCAGCAGGGACAGGCGAGACATCCTTTAGGGTCATCACTTGTTTACGAATGTGGTCGTATAATGATATGTCGCTGTCGTCTATGTCGTTGTCGTCGGCTCCGTTGTCTGTAGACACTATTGATTTTGGTCAAAAACTTTTGTTCCAGTAATGTTAACACAATGTAACTCAACACAAATGGAAGACTGGGATAGGTTTTAAAAAATGGACCGAAAGGGGCAAAATTGGCTGTTTTCATATATTTGCCAGTAAAATATTTATTATTTATCATATTTTGTTAGGAATTATTTCAGTTTACTCCTGGGAAAATTTCCCGTCTTTATTTTTTTAAGGTTAAACGTTGAATGCACCATTCATGAGATAAATGGGCCTCAAAGGAGGTTATTCTCATTTGTTTTCCTCATGCAAAATTAACATAGCTCTTCATTATTACATTTTTATACCCCGACACACGAAGTGGCGAGGTATTATGTGTTACCCTCAGTCGTGTGTCCGTCCGTCCGTCTGTCCGTCCGTCCGTCCCCCGAAGGTTTCCGACTGAGAATTTGTGAACGACAAAACACAAGGTCTTCAAATTTTGTATGCAAGTTGTTTACCATAAATCAGGTCAAGTTCAATTTTGGGTTCACAAGTTCAAGGGGTTCTGGAGTAATGCCCTTTGAAACTTTGAAATTTTGCGAATTTTTGGTTTTCCGACTGATAACTTGTGAACGAAGTAACACAAGGTCTTTAAACTTGGTAAGTTGTTTGCACAAAACTCAGGCCAAGTTCGAAGTTGGTTCAGAGGTCTAAGGGGTTCTGGAGTTATACCCTTGAAACTTTGAAATTTTGCGAATTTTAGGGTTTCCGACTGATAGCTTGTGAATGAAATAAGATACTGTCTTCAAACTTAGTATGTAAATTGGTTACCAGAAAACACAAGCCAAGTATAATTCTGGGTTCAGATTTACATATAGTTCTGGCGTTATGCCCCTTTTAACTTAGAAATTTGTGAAACGTGGCGGGGTATCATGTAATGCACCATTACTATTTTTGATAACTTGTCTCTACTCTGGGCGACGAGGAGTCAAAAGTGGCAAAAAAAAATTGCCAATATGCAAAAGACCTTAAATTTTAACTTGTCATTTAATAGGATTTTTTTGTAAAACGGGGCAAAAGTTTTAATATGCAGAAGCACCTGAAGTTTGTATTTTTGATCGAACTTGAATTTGGTTTTCTCTTCAAATTAATCCTGAAATAAGGTTTAAGTAGTCTGTTCACCTATTTGGTGAACCTCAAAGCGAGACTTAGGCGTGCAAAGTATGACGGCGACGGAGACGGTGGCGTAAATTCAAGATATTATTTAGAAACCCTCTGATATAGGAACTTTAAATTTGGTCCTTAGAAAATCATGTGACCTTGACCTATATTTCGCGGTCCAGTGCCCAGGTTAAGTTTTTATACCCCCGCCCCGTAGGAGTGGGGTATACTCTTTTACCCATGTCCGTCTGTTCGTCCGTTTGTCCATCTGACCGTCTTTCCTTCCGGAACTTCTTTCGTCAAGGATTTCTCAGCTTGTGTATGTAGTAATGATTTGATATATGGTCTAAAGCTCAAGTATGATGAGTTGTATTGTGTCTCTCCATTTTCAAGTCCGTAACTCATCTACATCCTGTTTGAAGATAACTTTGATTTTTTTGCATTATACTTATATATTGAAATTTTTCGTCAAGGATTTCTCAGCTTGTGTATGTAGTAATGATTTGATGATTGGCCGGAAGCTTAAGTATGATAAGTTTTATTATGTCTCCTCTTTTCAAGTCTGTATTTCATGTTCTTCATGTTTGACGGTAACTTTATCACTGCAACTATGCCAATGCTTGTATTGTGTACACACTTGTACTCTGTCCACGCTTGTATTATGTCCAAGCATACAGTTGAGTGCTGACGCAACATTCCATCCAAGTGCACTCCAAAAGTGTTCCTCGCGTGCACTTCGCGTGCACTTGAAAGTGATTCCATGACAGCCTAGAGTGAACTTGTGACCCACTTTTAAGTACACTTGAAAAGACGATGCGATCGCGGGAGTGATCGCAAAGTGCACTTGAAGTGAACTTCGTGGCAGCTTTGGATTGCTCTTAACAATTGGTCAGTTCAAAACACGTGATATTAATATGACGAAATTAACTTATAGCAAAAAGTATGAAAACTGGACGACTTCATGCTCTTTTAAATATATTTTTGATAATAAATTAAAACCGAAATGCCATTATAAATTATTATGAGCGTTGTTTTGTTTTATATATACATTCCATGCTTACGTCATACTGGGACTAATATAACATAATATGTTATATTAGTCCCAGCGTCATATTATATTCTTAATAAGTCTTTCAAAAAAGGGTATTTTATCGAGGCCTATGTTCATGCTGGAGACATTAAATTCATATGTAATTTCAAGGACGTTTATATAATATACTTCCTTGGTAATTTCAAAAAAAAACTTTGTCAAAAATTAATCCAAAAGTTGGAGATATTAAATGTTTGTGCTTATTTCGATTGTCGCGACAGAACATTTATTTTTCTCATTGGTATTTTATAGCATTAGCTTATCAAAAAGAACGCTACGTGGAAATAAATTTTTATAACCTCAGCTATCGCTTATAAAAAATGCGATCTAACTATATATATATATATATATATATATATATCTTTTTAAATAGTGATCCTCGCGACAGCTTTCAAGTGCACCTGAAGTTCACTAGTGAACGCAAAAATACCTGTCTATTCCAAAAAAGTGAACTTCGCGACAGCTCAGAGAATGCGAAGTGCACTTGAAAAGTGAACTTCAAGTTCACTTTAAGTGCACTTTTTGGAACGTTGCGTCTGCACCCATCTGTACTTAACTTAGCATTGCCGTATTGATTCAGGGTTCAGTGAACGGGGGTATAACTGGCTGCTGTTCGGCGACAGCTCTTGTTTTGCTCAAGTCTTTCCCAATAACTACAAGCTATAGGTCAATGATGTTTGGTATATAGGTTCTTCTTGGTTAGAACATGTCAGTCTTCCATATGGCTTTTGACTTTGACCTTAATTTCACGTTTCAATGCAAAGGTTATAACTTTTTTTGCTTAAGTCTGTTTCTCAATAACTGCAAGAGAAATGTCAAGGATATTTGGTATATAGCTTAGTCTTATGTCAGTCTACCATATGGATTTTGACCTGGACTCAATTTCTCGGTCCATTGCCTAAGTTGAAGTTTTTGCCTTAAGTCTGTTTCCCAATACCTAAAGAGATATTTTGTATATATAATGGTCTTGGTAAGTACATGTCGGTCTGCACAAATGGCTTTTGACCTTGACCTCAATTTCATGGTCTAGTGCCAAGGTTCAGTTTTTCTGTTTTAGTTTTTTTGTTTTCATTTTTTTTGTTAATTAAGTGTATTTCTCAATCAGTACAAGTGAGGAGTCCATAATAATTGATTAAATATGTTTCTCAATTACTACAATTGTTAAGTTAATGATATATGGTATATAGCTTGGTTTTGGTTAGTACATGTTAGTTGACCTTGACCTCAATCTCAATGTCCAGTGCTCGTGCTTAAGTTTGTCTCTCGATAACTACAAGTGATAAGTCAATGATAATTGATATATAGCTTGGTCTTGATTAGTACATGTCAGTCTGCCATATGGCTTTTGACCTTGACATCAATTCACGGTCCAGTGCCCTGTATAGTTTTTTGGCTTAAGTCTGTAAAATCGGCTTTCGGGTCAGAACCGAAGTACTGACTACTGAGCTGGTGATTACCCTCGGGGATTAACAGTCCACCAGCAGAGGCATCGACTCAGTGGTAACAAATAACTAAATACTGAAGTTACTATGAATTTATTTTCTGCATATGCGTATTTCGACAACTTATGTCTCTTCGGTGCAGATAAGAAGACCATAAAATCAAATATGTTAAAAAAACTGATAGATAGCAAATAGCCATGATGATCTAAATGTAAAGCCAAAATCAGCTAAGGACAGAGATTTGCATGAGGGACATACTCCTTAGATTTCAACATAATTGAAACAAATGATGAGTCAATTATATTTTGTAATTAGCTTGGTCTTGGTTAGTACGTGTCAGTCGTCCATATGGCTTTTGACTTTGACCTCAATTTCACGGTCAAGTGCACAGGTTATTTTTTTTTAAGTCTTTCTCAATAACTAAAAGTGATAATTCAATGACATTTGGTATATAGTTTGGTCTTGGTAAGTGCATGTCTGTCTGTCATATGGTTTTTGACCTTGACCTTAATTTCATGGTCCAGTGCCCAGGTTAGGCTTTTTTGCTTAAGCCTGTTGCTCAATAACCACTAGTGATATGTCAATGATATTTGGTATATACCTTGGTCTTTGTAAGTAAATGTCAGTTTGCCATATGGCTTTTGACCTTGACCTATATTTCACGGTCCAGTGCTCAGGTTAAGTTTTTGCTTAAGTCAGTTTCTCAATAACTACCAGTGATAAGTCAATGATATTTGGTATAAAGCTTGCTCTTGGTTAGTACATGTCAGTCTGCCATATGGCTTTTGACTTGACCTCAATTTCATGGTCCAGTGCCCAGGTAAGGCTTTTTTGCTTAAGTCTGTTTCTCAACTACAACAACGGCAGTAGAATACCGAAGGATCAAAGGAGTGAAATTTTAAAAAAATTGAAGTCCAAAGACACGGCCAAAACGAGAACACAGAAAACAATGACGTTAGACGCAAAAAAACAATGACCTTAGACAGATACAAAGCACAGAAACAGAAATTACAACATTCAAAACAAAGGCACTCACAGCAGAACTCCAGTGAAACTGAAAGTAAGCATATCTTGCTTTGTTAACAGCACCCGTCACATTGTGAGTGATTCAATCCGGGAAAATGTCAAAGTCGGTAGTCAAATCCGGGAAGACGTGAATTTTGAAGAAAATATCCACTTTCATTCGGGAAACTGACACGTCATATCTTTCAATGATGTTACGGTGACGGCCATAAAATTTCTTGAGGGATGAAATTAACATAGGTTGAACAAATCCCTGACTAAGCAGCTTTTGGAACAGTGTTTTTGCACTGTTCAAACAATCATTGTACAAACTACACACTCGACAGTAACGAGTCAACTGTTAAATGTACACTCCATAGGCTGGAGAGGTAGGTATATTACAAGTGATATGTCAGTTATATCTGGTATATCGCTTGATCTTCGTTGGTATATGTCAGTTTGCCACACGACTCTTGACCTTGACCTTTATTCACGATCCAGTGCCCAAGTTAAGATTTTTAGTTCCCGGTTTGAACTTCGTCAGTCCATCACACTCAGTTTTCCGGGCCTTTTTCCCATACTATAAGAGATATTTAGTTAATATTTGGTATGTAAGTCTACCACCACGAGTTACAGATCAAGTTTTAGTTTGGTTCCGGTTCATTGATTTTTGGCAGAGTTATGGGCCTTGGACTTAAAAACTTATTGTCAAATGTTGGTTTAGCGGACTTTTTTTCTAAACCTTTCCAAATATGAAGCTAATATTTGCTATGCGAGTATGCCAACATGAGTTACAGATCAAGTTCGAGTTTGTTGCCAGTCTATTGATTTTTGACGGAGTTATGGGCCTTGGACTTAGACAATTTTGGTAAAATGTAGGTTCTCGGCATTTTTTCTAAAGTGTTCTAGGTATTAAGCTAATATTTGCTATGTGAGTCAACCACTATGAGTTTAGTTCCGAGCCGTTGATTTTTTTACGGAGTTATGGGCCTTGGACTTTTGGACTTGGACAATTTGGGTAAAACGATAGTTTTCAGGATCTTTTTTCAAATATTTCACAAAGCCTTCCAAATATTAAGCTTATATTTGTTATGCGAGTCTAGCATTATGAGTTACAGATCTAATTCAATTTGGGTTCTGGTCCATTGTATTGTGATAGAGTAATGGACCTTGGACTTAAAAAATGTGTTATAATGTGAGATTTCTGGACTTTTTTCTAAGCCATTCCAGATATAAAGCTTATATTCGATATGTGAGTCTACCACATCATTGAGCTTTGTTCTGGTCAACTGATTTTGACGGATCGTGGGCCTGGACGTTGAAAACATGTTTTTCTTTTACTTTTTTACTGGTATAGCATAAAATTACTGAACAGGTAGGGGACTTCTGTATTGCCTTGCAATACGATCCACACTTGGTTTTTGTCTCGCCTGCGACGAAAGTCATAGGCGTGCAAAGTATGACGGCGACGGCGGCGTAAACTCAAGTTATTATATAGAAGATATTGATATAGGAAATTTATATTTGGTCCATAGGTAGCTTACGGCGAACCCTATCTGTCGGACCCAAAATCATGTGACCAGGTTGAGTTTTTTTGCTTAAGTCCATTTCTCAATAACTACAAGCTAGAAGTCAATGATATTTGGTATAAAGCTAAGTCTTGGTAAATACATGTTAGTCTACCATATGGCTTTTGACCTTGACCTCAGAGTCACGGACCAGTGCCCAGGTTAAGTTTTGTTTGCTTAAGTCCAGGTTAAGTTTTTTTGCTTAAGTCTGTTTCTCAATAACTACAAGTGATATTTCAATGATATTTGATATATAGCTTGGTCTTGGTTAGTACATGTCAGTCTGCCATATGGCTTTTGACCTTGACCTCAATTTCACGGTCCAGTGACCAGGTTAAGTTTTTTTTGCTTAAGTCTGTTTTTCAATAACTACAAGCCATAGGTCAATGATATTTGGTATATAGCTGGGTCTTGGTTAGTACATGTCAGTCTGCCATGTAGCTTTTGACCTTGACCTCAATTTCATGGTCCAGTTACCAGGTAAAGTTTTTTTGCGTAAGTCAGTTTCTCAATAACTGCAAGCCATATGTCAATGATATTGGTATATAGCTTGGTCTTGGTTAGTACATGTCAGTCTGCCATATGGCCTTGACCTCAATTTCACGGTCCAGTGACTAGGTTAAGTTCTTTTAATTAAGCCTGTTTCTCAATAACTACAAGTAATAGATCAATGATATTTTGTATATAGCTTGGTCTTGGTTAGTACATGTCAGTCTACCATATGGCTTTTGACCTTGACCTCAATTTCATGGTATAGTGAACAAAGTTAAGTGTTTCTGATTAGAATAGTTTCTCAATTACTGTAAGTGGTACGGTAATATTTGGCTTGTAGGTTGCTCTTGAGTAGTACATGACTGTTTTAGCGACAAGCAGGGACGGGCGAGACATCTATTAGGGTCCGCTCTCGTTGAAATTATTTTTTTAGTAAGTCCATGCGCAGGTTCCGTTTTTCTGATTAGGTCAATTTGATTTTTTCATCAGTTTTAGCGACAAGCAGGGACGAGCGAGACATCTTTTGGGGTTCACTCTTGTTGAGCTATAAAGGCCAAAGAGACTATAATGATGAAAAGCAATTTAAGTGTTTTTGCATTGCTTGGTTCTGTATTTGTAGAGACTTTGTCTCATGTGTATTTACTCCATATCCATTCATTGTTTATACATTTTAATAGAAGTTTTATTCCTTTTCATGTAAGTTTTCAGTTTAGTGTCACAGGATAAACATAGTTCATACCATTTCCGAACCATAAGAGATCAAGACGGCTAATAATACACCCTGCATCGAAGTTTGAAGGGGTGTTGCATCCTGTCTGTCTATCGTCCGTCCCTCCATTTGTCCGACCGTCTGTCTACCCAAACTTTTCGTGTATAATCAACTCTTCTTAAACCACTTCAAGTGGACATTTTCAGCTAGATTCACGTCTTCCCGGATTTGACTACCGACTTTGACATTTTCCCGGATTGAATCACTCACAGTGTAGCGGGTGCTGTTAACAGAGCAGGACATGCTTACGCTTCCGGACCACCTGATGTCGCTCATGGTTTTTATGGGAGTTCACACTGTGCGTGCTTTAGTTTTTTGTGTTGTCTTGTTATATTTTAGATTTGTCTTTGTTGGTTATGTTTGTGGTACCGATCTGTCCTTTTCCATGTTTGAATACTTGATGATTACAAAAGCTTTTCAAAATTTCAAAATTTGGCACTGTTTGGGGGCTAGAGAAGTAACATATACCATGGTCTTTAATTGGTTTTGTCTCAGGGTTAGCAAATGACATTAACCAATCAGCTACCTAACAGACCTTTAAAAAACATATATGACACAGGTGCTGTTAACAGAGCAGGACATGCTTACCATTCCGGAGCACCTGATGTCACTCTCAGTTTCACTGGAGTTCACACTGTGAGTGTCTTTGTTTTGAATGTTGTAATTTCTGTTTCTGTGCTTTGTATCTGTCTAACGTCATTGGTTTTTGTGTCTAACGTCATTGTTTTCTGTGTTCTCGTTTTGGCCGTGGTGTCTTTGGACTTCGATTTTTGTAAATTTCACTCCCTTGTTCCTTCGGTATTCTACTTCCGTTGTTTCAAGGATTTTGAAGAAATTTTACACAAGGGAAGGACACAAAATGCATATTTGGCCCATAAATCCGTCAAAAACTAAAATCGAACTTTATCTGTAACTCATAGTGGTGCTTAAACCGGTGCTAGGAGCCGCCTTGAACTTACTGTGGGGTATGAGCAAAGCTCATTGTTGAAGGCCTCATGATGACTTCAAGATGAAGAACAACAATAAAAGCGTTGTTCCTTTGCTTGTTTTTGCCATTTTATCTCATTTGCATTTACTCCATATCCTTTCATTCACCATTGACTCACATAGCAAATATTAGCTTAATACATAGAACATTTTAGGAAAAAGGTCCGGAAAAACCTATATTTTCTAAGTCCAAGGCTCATAACTCCGTTAAAAAAAATACAATTAAAAGAGTTTCTTCAAAGTGTCCTCAGACTAATAAGTAGCTAAAATGAATAAAAATAAGATATTTAGATGACCCCTAGATGCTTTGTTTTGGGTCGTTTTAACCTGGATATGGGATGTTGTCTCCTTGACATTTACCCCATTTCCTTTCTTTTTCATGACGGCGTTTTTTTATTTGTATTGCTGCTAGGTTTGTAGAGCCACAGAGCAAGCTTTTAAGCCTCTTATGGCTTTGCAAAACTTTCAATCCAGACAATTCGCCATAATACGTCTTCTTGGTTCGATTAAGAGTGTTATGCATTTTCGTAATTAAGCAAGACATTGGGGATCTATTTCCATCTGGGTTGCGAATAGGTTTGTGGAGCTGCAAAGCATGCTTTTAAAGTTTCTGTCTTTGCACTCTACAAAACTATTAATCCAGGGGAGATGGTCCGCTCGGACATAATTTAATAATGATAACTTTTAAACCAGATGTCAGTATACTGATCAAGGACTCAATTTTCTTTCAAGTTAACTAATGTATAGATACTGTATTATTACACATTCTTATTTGTTTTAAGCAGTTGTGAATAGTATATGTTATATTGCTTGTAGTGTAATGATTATTGTGAATTTTATTTTTTGTTTTTTTTTGTTATTTAATAAAAACGGTTGGTGTTGGTGAGTGATACTTGGGCTTTGTGCGGCGACCTATTCTACTGAGTTAGGAAACTTCTCTATTGCATATTAAAAAAATAAAAACTAATAATATTAGTTTTTTTTTGGTTTTTTTTTTTTAATATACTAGTATATAGGTGATTGGCAATGTTACTTAAAATCTAACGTAATCCAGTTCCATTTGAATGTATATAAAATTATTCTGATGCATTCAGATGATCAAAACACTGATGACACTGATAGAAACAGAGTTAAATTGAAATCCTAAAAAATTTGGATCGAAAATTATTTTACTTTTTAAAAAAGCACATAATTTCTGTTCATGCATTAAGGTTTCTTCTGAAGTGCCACTTTTGGACAATGAACTATCGTTGTATTTCAAAAGCACTAGTTTGCATAAATACAGTAACTTGCATGTCTAGTGTGCTGTAGTTGGTCCGTTTAAAATGTTTGACTGCTGAACAATCTTTTCAATTAGTGAAATTATGATTTTGTTCCACAAAACAATGACCCAATCTTCGAAAAGTCTTGCCCGTATAAATCATCTTAGTGTTTATAAGAGCCATGTGAGCTTTTGCCATCACTTTTCTCAGGAATCATGTATTCCTGTCTTCTGTAATTTGGCACGGAGTATCAGTATGGGGACGTGGTATCTTTCGCATCCTCTGGAATATTTTCAGCCGATAGGCAACGAAGTTTATTTCGGATATTGGTTTGGTGATGCAGGCGGGCGGGCGCGTGGGCGGGCGTCAAACATTGGTTTCCGGATGATAACTCGGAAAGTTTATATCCAGTTGAAATGAAGCTTGAATATATTGTTGGATATCAGGATGGGAGGGACCCTATTGATTTTGGAGAGAGTAGGTTAAAGGTCAAGGTCACATTGACCAAAAAATGACTCAAAATTTCAGAAAAATTTATTGCAGGATGATAACTCAAAAAGTTTACATTTAATTCAGATGAAACTTGGAGTTATTGTTGGGTACTAGGAGGGGAGGGACTTTTTTAGAAAGAAGATCGAAGGTCAAGGTCATAGTGACCAAAAATAGACTGAAAATTTCAGAAAGATTTGGTTTCTGGATGATTACTTGAAAAATATACATCCAATTGAAATAAAACTTGGAAATATTGTTTGGTACCAGGAGGGAAGGTAACTTATTGATTTTGGAGAAAGTAAGTCAAAGGTCATATCCTCAAACATGGTTTGAAAATTTCAGAAAAATTTGGTTTCCAGAAAATTACTTAAAGTTTTTATCCAATTATACTGAAGCTTCGACATGTTGTTGTAAATGTGGAGGGGAAGAACACTATTGATTTAAGATAGAGTAGGTCAAAGGTCAAGGTCAGTGACCGAAAATAGATTTAAAATTTCAGAAAAATATGGTTTATGGAAGATTTCTCGAAAAGTTTTTGATTTAATTGAAATGGACATTTAGGACTCTAGTAGGTGAAGGACCTTGTTGATTTTTTGGGGAAAGAGGGACAAAGGTCAAGGTCGCAATGATTTAAAAAAAAATTGAAAAATTTAAGAAAATTTGGTTTCTATATTAACTGAAATTGTTATCTGTTCAGAGTTTTGTGTCACAGTTATTTAAATATTGAAATGTCAATGCATGAAATTTTACCTTTTTGAATTCTTAAGTCTTTTGGATATTGGGTAGGAAATATAATAGATAGAAAATTTTAGAAATAATTTGGTTTCCACATTAACTTGGTCGCATAATATTTGAAGTTGCAACTCGGCTTGTGCACCCTGGTGCCATTTAGATTTTGTTTGCGTTATTACGCAGGCGACACATATATTACCTGGAAGACTTACTAGTAAGTTTTAAGTTAAATTTTCGAAAATTTAGATATTGCAAGTTTCCAAATTAAATTAGTATTTGGGTCAGTACCGAAGTACTGACTACTGGGTTGATGAATACTTTTTGGGACCAGAGGCATCAGTTCAGTGTTGCAAATAACACAATACTGATATTTCAGTAAATTTATTTTCTGCATATGGCCATTTCGACAACTATGTCTTATCAGTACATTCCCGTTATTTAAATTGACCAGTTGGTTTGTACTAGACATTCCCCTTTATTAAATAGTGCTTTATAAACATGTATTTGTACTAAACACATCCATTCATTAAGTTGACCAATATGTTTGTACTAGACATTTTAATCATTAAGTTATGATTGTTTAGTACCTTCTCATTCATTAAGATTGTGCAGTATGTCTGTACTATCGTGCAATTGATCGATATCCCGGTACTAGATTCTTTAATGGGGTTAATTGGAAAGTGTGTACTTTTAAGCTCATCTGGCCTTATATGAGCTTGGACTGCTTTATCCGACCATCTCAAACATTTCATTCTCAGATCTTTTCCTCTGACGCCAATGGGTAATTGGAACCAAACATGATCCCAATAGTCCTTGGCTGACCCCCTTTTATATGCTACCAGCAAGTCTGCACCACATCCAAGATGGCTTTCAGTGGAGAATCAAGTTAAGATTTTGGACCTTATGAAAAAAAGTCAAAGATAATCTCTGAAACTTCTTGTTTGCAATTTAGCTATCTTATCAGGTGCACCTGATCTCGCCCATGGTTTTATATTGGGTCCGTGTTGTTATCTTTGTGTGTGAGTGTCTTCATTTTTCTTTTCTGTGCTGTACCCATGTTGTGTCTTTGTTTTTTTTTTCTGCCTTTTTTGTTTCTGGTGTTGCCATTGTCCTTGGATTGTTCGCTTTTAGATTGACGGTTCGGTTCTCACTTACTTTGAAAAATGTGTCAGGCAAGTCTGTATCTCTTACGAGATGGCCGCTAATTTGAACGTAATATGGCATTGGACGCTATCGGAATGCGTTCAAAGATCTTCTCTGAAGCCACAAAACCCATCAGGACCAAACTTCGTCACTATTGTCTTTTGAAAGCCAAATTTACCAAAAGATGACGGCCATCAGGGTACCTACTTAAGCATAAGATCAGATGGGGAAACACTTTCGAAGATATCTTTCCTCTAAAACTACATGGCCAATTTGAAGCAAACTTGGTAAAAATTGTCCTTAGATAGCCCTTTGAATTTGTCAAGCAAGTCCTTATCACACCAAGGATGGCCACCAGCGAGGTCCCTTTAAAAATATCGCTGACAGATGGCAATAAATACTGCACAAAAAAAAAGAAACGCATAATTTTTAAATTGTCATATTTATATGTAAATTATATGCAATCGTTTTGTACTTGAAAGGTAACATACAGGACATTAAGGGGAATGATTAACAAGGCATTTGAGCAATTTTCGCTAACATTGTACGCTCTCTTAACCACGTAGGCAAAAAGCTTGCTTTTGCCTTAATCACGTGACAAAATTGAAAAAAATGTTGGATACATGTTACCTACTAAAACAGTTCACAAACCCAGTTCATAATTCCTTAAAATCAATATCCAAAAAATTGCCACAGCTCACTGAAAATTAGCGCAAATAAACTGTCGTTATATTCATTTGCATTTTGACGCAACGGCACAACAGGAAGTTGCAACAATGATCGCGAATAATTAATGCACACAAAAGAACAATTCAAAGGGGGTTTTCTTACAAAGTCAATGACCCATAGTTGTCATCTTCAGTTGACGCCAACGGGGTCATACACTGTATTGTCTCCTGCAGAACTTCGTAAAGTTTAGGAAAAGTGACGTTGCGTTTTATGAAAAGTTATGATATTTTGGGGGGGGGGTTAATTTTTGGTTATCGTTCTTAAATACATTATTATTTATTAATATTTTGATTTTTTTTTATTTATTTAAATGGAGTATGAAATATAAAATGCGTTTCTTTTTTTTTCAGTATAGTTCAACAATGAACCTTAATATTAAATAATAATATACAATATTTATATAGTGCATTCTATAAAAAAATTACCCTACGCGCTTCACATATAACACAATAACACAAGATACAAGACAAAATAATATGTGATATTAATATAAGACAGTCTTAGCACAATTTTTAAAAAGTAAAAAATAAAGCAAATCCAGGAATTAAATTAAAAGGTAAAAATAAAGCAAATTCAAGAATTCAAAAAGACGGTTTTATGCATTTTAAACATTTTTTGAAATAATGGATTTCCTTTGTTTGGGGTCTAGTGCTGCTGATGAGGAATAAATTTCCGAAATGGCCATACAGCTCTTTAAAATTATTGCAGTTGGAGTTAACATATGTGTTATGGTCTCATGTTCATTTACTCAATATCCCTTCGTAAAATATTTAATACAGGAGTTTGTCTTTTATTGCAGTGTGGAGTTGGTAAACAATTCCCCGTGGTAGAGTTGTATGCTCTTCATTTTTCTTAGATATGGTGTACTTATACATGAGATAATATCTCATGTGTACACTTTGCTCAATTACTATTATCTAAATTAATGTAAATTCTAAAACCGAAGGATTAACTCACTCTATCGTAGTTTACTCCTTAGCTAAATTTGATATTACTGGTTATTCGGATTTCGTTTGGTTTTATGCATTTTAAACATTTTTTAATGGATTTCCTTTGTTTTGGGTCTAGTGCTGCTGATGAGGAATAAATTTCCGAAATGGCCATACAGCGCATTAAAATTATTGCAGTTGGAGTTAACATATGTGTTATGGTCTCATGTTCATTTACTCTATATCCTTTCGTAAAATATCCTTGAATTATCATTAGTCTCTCTCAAAATAATATACTCTAAGAGATCATGAAAAACTGTTTAAAATTTTTTATTGCAGTCTAAAACAATCTTGTTGGGAAAACAATTCAGAGATCTTTCCCTCTTAAACGACATGGCCAGTTGTCAACTAAACTTAGATGATTTCCTTATAAATGAGATCCTTTTACATTGATGTTACATGTATGTAGATCATCTATGTCAATCATGGTCAAAATGAGCAAAACAGACCTTTCTAGGCCCTTATGTCTTTAAACCATCTCCTTCTCATGACACATGTCTTATATACCCAGTTACTGTCATTTCACAAGTATGTTTATATATAATGAACTTTGTATATCATTTAGTTTTATATCATGCATGTTTAGTAAACAAAACTAGCCTGATCATTGAATTCATATATTTTAGCAAAGTCAGAGGCCGTTAACTAAGGTAAAGTAAACCTTTACAGTTTCATGTAGAGGTCAATGGTTTACTAAATGCATGTGAAATAGTACTAGTTTTGTATAAAATTGTTTTCTGTTGTAGAGTTCAAGTTAATCTGAACTTTAAATCTCACCCTTTTAGTTTTTTATTTTCATGATTTTAATTTCCATATGAGCTATGACAGTTGTATTAAATAAATTGTCTTTAGCGCATGGGCTCACTTGTCTTTAGACAGAGTGAGCTTTGCCATCACTTCTCGTCTGTCCATTGTCCTTAGTTTACTTTTTATTAGCGTGAGCTATTGCCATCACTTGGCGTCCGTCGTCCGTCCGTCTGTTAACTTTTCACATTTTCATCTTCTCCTCTGAAACCACTTAAGCAAATTGCAACAAACCTTACAGGAATGATGAATGGAAGGTCCTTTAGAAAGATACTCATTTCGTTCCGATCCGATAAGAAACATGGCTACCAGCGCGGAACTTACGTTTAACATCAGACCCTTTGGGAAAAATCACATTTTCATCTTCTCCTCTGAAACCGCTGAAACAAATTCAACCAAACTTTACAGGAATGATGTACTAAAGGTCCTCAACAAATAATGCTCATTTTGTTTGGATCCGATAAAAAAAACATGGCTGCCAGCACGGAACATAGATTAACATTGGACCGTTTGGGGAAATCTCATTTTTATCTTCTCCTCTGAAACCGCTGAAGCAAATTCATCAAAACTTTACAGGAATGATGTATGGAAGGTCCTTTACAAAGATTGCTCATTTCGTTCCGATCCGATAAAAAACATCGCTGCCAGCGCTTAACTTAGTTTTAACATTGGACCCTATGGGAAAAATCACAAATTCATCTTCTTCTCTGAAACCGCTGAAGCAAATTCAAACAAACTTGACAGGAATGATGTATGGGAGGTCCTTTACAAAGATTGCTCATTTTTTGCTCACCTGGCCTAAAAGGCCATGAGAGCTATTGCCATCACTATGCGTCCGTCGTCCGCCCGTCCGTCAACAATTTCAAACATCTTCTCCTCTGAAACCGCTTAGCCAAATTAAACCATACTTGGCCTGAATCATCATCAGGGTATGGCTTCTCAAAATTATGTTCAGTTTGTCCCTCTGTCGAACAACATGGCCGCCATTGCTAAAAATAGAACATAGGGGTAAATTGCAGTTTTTGGCTAATAACTCGAAAACCGTTACAGATATCAAAAACTGACATGGGATAAAAATGATCAGCAGGATGATATCTATCCACTGTGTAATTTTGAAGAAATCTGAAAACCCATCTAGGAGTTATAGCCCTTTTTCCGTTAAATTTTCAAAATTTTTGCATTTTTTATTTTTTATTTCAAAAAGTGTAACAGATAGAGGTCAAGTGTAAATTGCAAAAATGTTCAGCATATNCTCTGTCGAACAACATGGCCGCCATTGCTAAAAATAGAACATAGGGGTAAATTGCAGTTTTTGGCTAATAACTCGAAAACCGTTACAGATATCAAAAATCTGACATGGGATAAAAATGATCAGCAGGATGATATCTATCCACTGTGTAATTTTGAAGAAATCTGAAACCCATCTAGGAGTTATAGCCCTTTTTCCGTTAAATTTTCAAAATTTTTGCATTTTTTATCTTTTATTTCACAAAGTGTAACAGATAGAGGTCTAGTGTAAATTGCAAAAATGTCCAGCATATCAAGATCTACCCACCCTGAAATTTTGAAAAAAATCCATAAACCCTTGTAGGAATTTTTGCCCTTTTTTCACCGAATTTTTAAATTTTCGTATTCTTCATCTTTTATTTCCAAAACTATAGAAGATGAAGGTTAAGTGTAAATTGATGAAATGTTTGCCATGCTGTAGCGACTTCAAAACTGATGTTGAAAATTGTTCCTTGACCGCCATTTTCAAAATGGCCGCCAAAAAGGGCGGGAAAATTCAACATTGTCCGATTTCAATGAAATTTGGTTTCCAAATAGATATTGATGTTGCGACTTAAAAACCGGTGTTGAAAATTATTTGTTGACCGCCATTTTCAAAATGGCCACCAAAAAAGGCTGGAAAATTCAACATTGCCCGATTTCAATGAAATTTGGTTTCCAAATAGATATTGATGTTGTGACTTCAAAACCGGTGTTAAAAATTGTTTTTTGACCGCCATTTTCAAAATGGCCGCCAAAAAAGGCGGGAAAATTCAACATTGTCCGATTTCAATGAAATTTGGTTTCCAATTGGATATTGATGTTGCGACTTCAATACCGGTGTTGAAAATTGTTTGTTGACCGCGATTTTTAAAATGGCCGCCAAAAAAGCGGGAAAATTCAACATTGTCCTATTTCAATGACATTTGGTTTCCAAATTGGTCTTTTTTGTAATGTTTTATTGGTATAAATAACAGTATATAGTAATATTGGCATATTGACAGTTATATGATATTACAATAATTGTACATTTAGGTATCACAAAATCAATAATTTGTTTTAAACGACTCAGAATTTAAAAAAGGATAAATAAAAAAAAAACAAAAAACAAAAAAAAAACACAAAGGTTGTTTGTGGATCAGGCTATTAAGTAATTTTAATTTCTTATTCCAATTAATAGGTAAAGAATCTTAATATTGATATTAATGTATCTTTTTGCTTCTGGGCATTTCGGACAAATTAATCAAAAATTGGAAGGAAGGGGCCCCAGCAGGTATATGCAACTTGAAAAGGTTTATTCTTATAGTACAAGTGTCTTTCAAAATATAGATTTTCTCTAAGGTAATTAATAAGGGCAAGATCATTCAATTGTTGGCCATTCATTTTTGTTCTGTATATATAAAATTTTGTTTGTAACATAATTAAATTTCTAATATAGTTTCTCGGATTTTTGTTTACAAGTCCAAAGATAATAATTGTCATATTCAGCGGTAATTCTATTCCTGTTTGTGTATACTGTGGAAGTACTTTTATTTGTGGACATCATTTTTTTTTGTGGTTTTCATAAATATCACTATTTCATGGGTACTTAAATTCGTGGTTTGAAATTCTCTACATTTAAACTCTATGGAAAAAAATGCATTTCGTTGGGAACCTATTTTCGTGGTTTAAGCCAACCACGAAATCCCGTGAAAATTGGAACCCCACGAACAATAGTACTTTCACAGTAGTTTGATATTGGAACCCGGTATTAGAAAACCATCCTTTACATCATCTTCTCTGAAACTATTGAAGCAAATTTAACTAAATGTATAGAAGGTCCTTTGCAAAAATTACTCATTTCAATAGGATCAGAGTGAGACAAAAACACGGATGGTAATGGAGAACATAGCTAAACATTAGACCCCCTTTGTAAAAACATCATTTTGGTCATGCATGGAATAGGAGCATTTTGTCAGGTGAGCGATACAGGCTCAGTCTCTGAGCCTCTAGTTTAAAAATCTTCTCCTCTGAAACTACTTGGCCAATTATAACCAAATTTATGCCCATTAGTACTGGATGGTCCTCAATATTTCTTTATTGTCGTTCTTATCCAAAAGACCGTCAACGGGGAACATAGCTTATCATAGGACTCTTGGAAATACAATGTTATATTGATAGATTTGATCAGAATAATCCTTCAGTGATCCATATTTAACATTTAGAAGACTATTGCAAAAACGTTTTAAGAATACCCCTGAAATTGCTCGAACAATTTATGTCAATTGTAAACAAACTTGATCATAATAGTCCTTGTATATCTATCTTTAAAGTTGGCGGCCAGTTAGGATCATAGTTTGATATAAGAGCGTTAGGGAAAGCAGTATAAAATCTTGTCTCAAAATTTGATGTTGTTTAATGATGTTATTCAGTTTTGTGTTAGTTGCTGTCTATTTTCAGTTGTTCTTATCTATGTGAAATTTTCACATCATTACGCTTTTTTTTACAAAAGAAAGGTCTGAAATTAGGTTGAGTTTTGCTGGTTCGCTAATGTACAAACAAAAAAACGTTAAGGGTCAAATTAAATATTTGACATATTTTGATACGGTATATTTGATGTTTGTCAGATAAATAACTATATACCAAAGTTTTTGTAATCTTTAGTTTAATGACTTAAATAACTCATTTTTTGGTAAATATTTTACTTTATTATATCATTTGGAAGAAGTTTTATATGTTGGGGGATAGCTTTTTATGAATCTTATTTGAATAAGTATGAAAAGGAAAGTTTTTAGTCTACGATTTAAACTGAATCTGTACAAATTACCAAAATAATTCATTTTTTAGCTCACGTGGCTATAGCGAGGGAGAGTTTTTGTCATCACTTTTCGTCCAGCATCCTTCGTCTGTCCGGCGTAAACTTTTCATTCAAAGGTCTTCTTCTCTGAAACTATTAACTACTGGGCCTATTCAAATTGCACTTGGCAACAATAGTCCTTAGTTGGTCCCCTATATCCAAGATGGCCGCCAGCGGCGAACATAGTTTTAACATTGGACCCTATGGGAAAACAAATTCAAATATCTTCTCCCCTGAAACTGCTGAGCAAATTGGAACCAAGCTTGGCCAAAATAGTCCTTAGATGGTCCCCTGCAAAAATGTTGTTTTTCAGGTCCTTGCTATATCCAAGATGGCCGCCAGTGGGGATCATAGTTTTAACATAGGACCCTATAGGAAAAAACATTCAAAGATATTATCTGAAACTGCTGAGCCAATTGGATCCACACTTTGCCAAAGTAGTCTTTAGGTGGTCCCCTGCAGAAAAAAATGTTTTTCAGATCCGCGTTCGATCCAAGATGGCCGCCAGTGAGGATCATAGTTTTTTTTCATTGGACCCAATGGGAAAGCACATTCAAATATCTTCTCCCCTGAAACTGCTGAGCCAATTGGAACCAAACTTGGCCAAAATAGTCTTTAGATGGTCCCCTGCAAAAATGTTGTTTTTCAGGTCCGCGCTTTATCCAAGATGGCCGCCAGTGAGGATCATAGTTTTAACATAGGACACTATGGGAAAACACATTCAAAGGTCTTCACCGGCCACAATAGTCCTTAGATGGTCCCCTGCAAAAAAGTTGTTTTTTTCTGGTCCGCGCTATATCAAAGATGGCCGCCAGTGGGGATCATAGTTTTAACATAGGATCCTCTGGGAAAACACATTCAAAGATTTTTTCTGAAACTGCTGAGCCAATTGGAACCGCACTTGGCCAAAATAGTCTTTAGGTGGTCCCCTGCAGAAAAAAAATGTTTTTCAGGTCCACTCTTTATCCAAGATGACCACAAACGGGGAATTTAGGTTTAACATTGGATCTTATTGGAAAACACTTTCAGAGATCTTCTTCTCTGAATCTTTGGAGCCAATTTGAACCAAACTTGGCCAAAATATTCTTAAGGTAGCCTCCTGCAAAAAAAAAGAATAATTTCAGGTCTGTGCTTTATCCAAGATGGCCACCAGTGGGGTTCATATTGTAACTATTGGATCCTATGGGAAAACACTTCAAAGATCTCCTCTGAAACTGCTGAGCCATTTGGAACCAAACTTGGCCAAAAAAGTCTTAAGGTGGCCTCCAGCAAAAAAGTTGTTTTGCAGGTCTGTGCTTTTTCAAAGATGGCCGCCAGCGGGGAGCATAGTTTTAACATTTGACCCTATGGGAAAACAATTTAAAAGATCCTCTGAAACTACCGGGCCAATTGAAACCAAGCTTGGTCACAATAGTCCTTATATGGTCCCCTGCAAAAAAAGATGTTTTTCAGATCCGCACTTTATCCAAGATGGCCGCCAACGGGTATTAGTTTTAACATAAGACCCTATTCCAAACACATTAAAAGATCTTCTTTTAAACTGCTGAGCCAATTGGAGCCAAACTTGGCCAAAATAGTCTTTATGTCGCCCCTTGCAAAAGAGTTGTTTTTCAGATCCGCGCTTTATTCAAGATAGCCGCCAGCGGGGAATTTAATTCTTGTATTGGACCCTATGGGAAAACAATTTCAAAAGTCTTCTCCTCTGAAACTACTTGGCCACAATAGTCCTTATATGATCCCCTGCAAAAAAGTTGTTTTTCAGATCCGCGCTTTATCCAAGATGGCCGCCAGCGGGGATCATAGTTTTAACATTGAACCCTATTGAAAAACACATTAAAAGATCTTCTCTGAAACTGCCGAACCAATTGGAACCGCACTTGGCCACAATAGTCTTTAGGTGGTCCCCTGCAAAAAAGTAGTTCTACAGGTCTGCACTTTATCCAAGATGGCCGCCATCAGGGAATTTTGTTTTAACATTGGACCCTATGGGAAAACAATTTCAAAGATCTTCTCCACTGAAACTGTTGAGCTAATTAAAACCAAACTTGGCCAAAAGAGTCTTTGCCTCCAGCAAAAAAAATTGTTTTGCAGGTCTGCGCTTTATCCAAGATGGCCGCCAGCGGGGAGCATTGTTTTAACATTTAACCCTATGGGAAAAAATTCCAAAGATCCTCTGAAACTACTGGGCCATTTGAAACCAAGCTTGGCCACAATAGTCCTTATATGGTGCACTGGAAAAAAGTTGTTTTTCAGGTCCTCGCTATATCCAAGACGGCCGCCAGCAAGGGATTTAGTTTTAACATTAGACCCTATTTGAAAACATATTCAAAGAACATCTCTGAAACTGCTGAGCCAATTGGAACCAAAATTGGCCAAAATAGTCTTTAGATGGTCCCCTGCAAAAAAACTGTTTTTCAGATCCGCACTTTATCCAAGATGGCCGCCAGCGGGGATCATAGTTCTAACATTGGACTTTCTTGGAAAACACATTCAAAGATCCCTGAAACTGCTGAGCCAATTGGAACCGCACTTGGCCACAATAGTCTTTAGGTGGTCCCCTGCAAAATAGTTGTTTTTCAGATCCACATTTTATCCAAGATGCCTGCCATCAAGGAATTTTGTTTTAACATTGGACCCTATGGGAAAACAATTTCAAAGATCTTCACCTCTGAAACTACTGGGCCAATGGAAACCAAGCTTGGCAACAATAGTCTTCTCTGCAAAAATGTTGTTTTTCAGGTTCGCGCTATATCCAAGATGGCCGCCACTGAGGATCATAGTTTTAACATAGGACCCTATGGAAAAACACATTCAAAGATCTTTTTCTCTGAAACTACTTGGCCAAAATAGTCTTTTGGTGGTCCCTTGCGAAAATGTTGATTTTCAGGTCCGAGGTTTATCCAGGATGGCCACCAGCAGGGAATTTAGTTTTAACATTGTACCCTATGAGAAAACACATTCAAAGATCTTCTTCTCTTATACTTCATAGTCAATTGGAACCAAACTTGGCCAAAATAGTCTTTTGTGGTATGTAATTATAAATTTCAGCCATTGTGGGTGTTTCCTGTTGTCCCTTTTATTTCATTTAGGTGGTCCCTTGCAAAAAAAAAGGTTTTTCAGGTCAGTTTAACTTAAGATAATATAACATCAATGTCTTTTAACAAATTTGAAAATAATGCCCTAAAAATTAGGATTATTCCAACTGTTTTTGATTTTATCTGCAGTTGTCATTTGTGGAAACTAAATTTACAGTAACTTCGGTATTTTGTTACTTATTACCACGGGGTCTATGCCTCTGCTGGTGGACTATTAGTTCCCTAAGGTATTCACCAACCCAGTGGACAGTACTTTGCAGCAGGCCCGAAAACCGATTTTATTTGGGAACTTGCAATAATGAAATTTTAGAAAATTTTGTTTAAAAACAAGGATTATCTCCGTCTTGCGTAGCATTGTCCTTGGCATATTTTGGCTTTCATATTTAGATCTCATTGTTTATTTGTTCTCTATCAGTTTTTACACGTATTTCGGTTTATGGACGTCCACATTCATTTTAAGATACACTCGTTCAAATTTCAACGGTCGACATGCTGCGCTTGTATCAGGCTGCACTCGGTGTAGCTCTTTATTATGTATCTTAGCATAAATAAGTTCGAAAAGTAAGGTTTGAAGTCTGCAGTTTAAACTGAATTTTTATACGACCGCAAAAAATTTGAGGTCGTATAATGGTATTGCGCTGCGTTGTCGTCGTCGTCGTCGTCCGCGTCGTCGTCGTCTGTAGACACTTTTGTTTTTGGTCAATAACTTAAGTTCCAGTTGATCAATCTTTATGAAATTTTAACACAATGTTCCTTGGCACAAAAGAAAGGCTTTGAGGGGTTTTGGATTTTGGGGCACCTCCCGTTTTTAAAAAAAGGGCCAAAAAGGGAAAAATTGGGTGTATTCACATAATTGGCTGTAGAATTTTTATTAGTCCCCTACCGGCTTCGCCGAAGGGGACTTTAGGTTTGCACTCCGTCAGTCCGTCCGTCAGTCCGTCCGTCAGTCCGTCAGTCCGTCACACTCAGTTTTCCGGACTTTTTCCCCATACTATAAGAGATATTTATCTAATATTTGGTATGTAAGTCTACCACCACGAGTTACAGATCAAGTTCGAGTTTGGTTCCGGTTCATTGATTTTGGACGGAGTTATGGCCCTTTAACTTAGACAACTTTGGTAAAATATAGGTTTTCCGGACTTTTTTCTACACCGTTCCAGCTATGAAGCTAATATTTGTTATGTGAGTCTACCACTATGAGTTACAGGTCAAGTTTGAGTTTGGTTCCGGTCCATTGATTTTGGACGGAGTTATGGGCCTTTCACTTAGAAAATTTTGGTAAAATATAGGTTTTCCGGACTTTTTTCTAAACCGTTTCAGATATGAAGCTAATATTTGCTATATGAGTCTACCACTATTGGTTACAGATCAAGTTCGAGTTTGGTTCCGGTCAATTTATTTTGGACGGAGTTATGGGCCTTTGACTAAGAAAATTTTGGTAAAATATAGGTTTTCCAGACTTTTTTTCTAAACCGTTTCAGATATGAATCTAATATTTGCTATGTGAGTCTACCACTATGGGTTACAGATCAAGTTTGAGTTTGGTTCCGGTTGATTGATTTTGGACAGAGTTATGGGCCTTTGACTTAGAAAATTTTGGTAAAATATAGATTTTCCAGACTTTTTTTCTAAACCGTTTCAGATATGAAGCTGATATTTGCATTGTTAATCAACTACTATGGGTTACCGATCAAGTTTGATTATGGGTTGGATCCATTGATTTTTGACGAAGTTATGGGCCTTGGGCTCGGAAAACTTTTCTTTAACTATTTTTGCTGGTATACTGAATTATTCCACCGGTAGGGGACTTCTGTATTGCCTTGCAATACGATCCACACTTGTTATTCATCAGATTTTGATGGGGTTTCTTACAGTGGCTTCCTGATGAAATTTCCAAACAGTTGTATAACAAGGGATTTCATGTAGCATGTACCGTTCACGAGATAAATGGGGCCCAAAAGGGGCCAATTTCAAAAATTTAATTTTTTTTAGTTTTTAGTCCGATTTTGATGCAGTTTTTTGCAGTGGATTCCTTTTCAAAAATTAACGTAGTGCTGCACCATTAGATTTTTGATAAATTGTTCCTCTTCCAAGCTATGAAGGGCCCAACGGGGCAAAAATTGCAAATATGCGGATTACCTAATTTTTTTATTTTTCATCCAATTTCAATGGGATTTTTTTCTTTAGATTCCTGTCATTGTAGGCTTACAGTAGTATGTCGACAGATTTGGCATAGCTCTTACTGTTTCTGAGCTATTAGGGGTCAGAGGGGCCAAAATTGCAATTTTTGTCTCGCCCGCGACGAAAGTCGCGGAAAGCGAGACATAGGCGTGCAAAGTATGACGGCGACGGCGACGGCGGCGGCGACGGCGTTAACTTTTACTATATACAGGATATTTTGAAAACCCTTTGATGTAGGGACATCATATTTGGTCCAGTGGTAGTACTAATCAAGTGCTACCTGACGGACATAAAATGATGTGACCTTGACCTCTATTGCACCGTCCAGTGACCACGTTAAGTTTCTCTGATTAGATCCATATCTCAATAACTGTAAGAAGTAGGTCAATGATATTTGGTATATAGGTTGGTCTTGAGTAGTACATGTCAGTCTGGCATATGACTTTTGTCCTTGACCTCAATTTCATGGTCAAGTGACCACGTTAAGTTTCTCTGATTAGATCCATATCTCATTAACTGTAAGAGGTAGGTCAATGATATTTAGTATATAGGTTGGTCTTGAGTAGTACATGTCAGTCTGGCATATGACTTTTGTCCTTGACCTCAATTT
>MJUU01022871.1:56083-70821 GCA_002080025.1 Modiolus philippinarum
GTTAAGTTTCTCTGATTAAGTCCATTTCTCAATAACTATTAGTGGTAGGTCAATGATATATGGTATGTAGAGAAGTCTTAGGTAGTACATGTCAGTCTGGCATATGGCTTTCGTCTGTGACCTCAATTTCACGGTCCAGTGTGCATGTTAGGTTTTTGTTTTTAGTTTAGTTTCTCAGTAACTATAAGTGGTAGGTCAATGATACATGGTATGTAGGTTGGTCTTAGGTAGTTCATGACAGTCTGTCACATGGCTTTTGTCCTTGACCTCAATTTCACGGTCTAGTGAGCATGTTAAGTTTTTGTGATTAGGTCATTTTCTCATTAACTATAAGTGGTAGGTCAATGATATTTGGTGTATATGTTGGTCTTGCATAGTATATGACAGTCTGCTATATGGCTTTTGTCTGTGACCTCAATTTGATGGTGCAGTGATCATGTTAAGTTTCCTAGTATCTATTAATGTAAGTTCAATAATATTTGGCATGTGGGTTT
Source organism: Modiolus philippinarum (assembly GCA_002080025.1). Classification (NCBI taxonomy): domain Eukaryota; kingdom Metazoa; phylum Mollusca; class Bivalvia; order Mytilida; family Modiolidae; genus Modiolus; species Modiolus philippinarum. Next base: position 56,578 of record MJUU01022871.1, read on the forward strand.
GTCTGAGATGGAAGATGACAGTCTACTTATTATGTTGACCTCATTTTCATGGTCTGGTGAACATGTTTGGTTTTTCAGTATCTATCAGTGGTAGGTCATTTATATTTGGAATTTTGGTTTTGGGTGATATGTGACAGTCTGCTATATTGCTTTTGTCAGTTAATCTAATTTCACAGTCTAGTGAACATGTTAAGTTTTCTGATTTAGGCAGTTTGAGTTTTCACATCAATTTTGTGATCAAGCAGGGACGGGCGAGACATCAATTTGGGTCCACACTTGTTAGAAATATGTAAAATCTTTATTTTACATCAGATTTTGACGGGATTTTTTTCTTTGTATTCCTCTCATTGTAAGATTACAGCAGTATGTCAACAGATTTGATGTAGCTCTTACCGTTTCCGAGCTATAAGGGGTCAAAATTGCAATTAAAAAAAATATGTGAAGTCTTTATTTTTCATTAGATTTTGATGGGATTTTTAACTTTGGACTGTTTTCATTTTAAACTCTCAGTAATATGGCAGTATATTTTGCATTGCTCTTTGGTTTACAAGCTATAATGGGTCAAAGGGGCCAAATTCCAATACTTCAAAATATGTGAAATCTTTATTTTTCATTGGATTTCAACCTGAGTTTTTTCTTTGGATGTCTTTTGATGGTAGTCAACAGAATTTCTTAACTCTTACAATACCTAGTAATAAGGCATTAAAAGGGCTAATTTTTATTTTCACTAGTTTGTGTCCAGTTAATTTATGTGTCAAGGTCTTTATTGTGTCCAGCAAATTACTGTGTCCACATTAATTTTAGTTTACACATGTTCAAATTTCAGTGGTCGACATGCTGCGGTCGTATCATGCTGCGCTCGGCGTAGCCCTTTATTACAAATTGTCAAAATAATTAATTTTTAGCTCACCTGATCCAAAGAGTCAGTGTGAGTTATTGCCATCACTTGGCATCCGACGTCCGTCCGTCGTCTGTAAACATTTCACATTTTCATTTTCTCCTCTGAAACCACTGACGCAAATTCAACCAAACTTTACAGGACAGGAATGATGTATGGAAGGTCCTTTACAAAGATTGTCCATTTCCTTCCGCTCCGAGAAAAACATGGCCGCCAGCGCGGAACTTAGGTTTAACATAGGACCGTTTGGGAAAAAATTACATTTTCATCAACTCCTCTGAAACTGCTGAAGCAAATTCAACCAAGCTTTACAGGAATGATGTACTAAATATCCTTGATAAAGATTGCTCATTTTATTGTGATTTCTACATAAAACATGGCCGCCAGCACTGAACATAGTTTAACATTGTCCCTATGAGAAATTCAGATTTTCATCTTCTCTTTGAAACCAGTGAAGCAAATTCAACCAAAATTTACAGGAATGATATATGGACGGTCCTTCATAAAGATTACTCATTTTGATCCGATCCGATAAAAAACATAACCGTCAGCGCTGATCTTAGTTTTAACTTTCGAACCTATGAGAGAACATTATTTTCAACATCTGCTTTGAAATTATGGAAGCAAATGTAAGTTAATTGTACTAAATTGATGCATGGAAGGTCTTTTACAAAGAATGCTCATTTTATTTTGATTCGACAAAACACATGGCCGCCAGCAAGGAACATAGTTTAACATTGGCCCTATGGGAAATTCAAATTTTCATCTTCTCCTCTGAAACCACTGAATCAAATTCAACCAAACTTTTTAGGAATGATGTATGGAAGGTCCCTCACAAGATTGCCTATTTCTTAATGATCCAATGAAAAACATTGCAGCAAGTGCAGATCTTAATTTTAACATTGGACCCTATTGGAAAAACATCATTTTCAACATCTGCTCTGAAACTATTAGAGCAAATTCAACCTAACTTTACAGAAATGATGTATGGCAGGTCCTTTACAAAGATTGCTCATTTTGTTGGGATCCGACAAAAAAAATGGCTCTCAGCACAGAACATATTTTAACATAGGATCATATGGGATAAACATCACTTTCATCACCTGCTGTAAGCATTTTGTCAGGTGAGCGATTCAGGCTCAGTGTCTGAGCCTCAAAGTTTTTAATATTTTTCTTCATGATATCCCTTTGAAGAAGTTTTATATCTTGCGGGATTGCTTGGCTAAAATAGGTTTGAAAAGTAAGGTTTTTAGTCTGCAGTTTTAAACTGAATCTTTACAAATTACCACAATAATTCATTTTTTTTTTAAATAATTTACTTAAGATATCCTTTTGGATGCGAGATAGCCTTTCATGTATCTTAGCTTAAACAGGTTTGAAAAGTAAGGTTTTTAGGCTGCGGTTTAATCTGAATCTCCACCAATTACCTAAATAATTCATTTGTTACCGGGTTTTCCATCGGAAAAATCCGGTTATTAAAATGGTGAGACTGGCGGGCGGGTGGGTGGTCGTTCGTCGGGCGGCGGAAGGGCAGGCGGCTGCCAAATCGGTACATCATTTGTCCGGAGCAAATCTTCTTCAGTATTGAGACAGGAAGTTTTTATATTGCACATCAATTGTACATATATCAAAGGTGTGCATGGTGCTTTGATTTGTTTTTTGATAATGTATATCAAAAATATTAGTTGTTGAACTTAGTCATATTAACATCAAATTTTTAACAATAGGGTACCCGCTTTGTCCAGAGCAAATCTCCTATAGTATTTGAGACATGAAGCTTTTATTTTGCATATCAGCTAACATATATCAAAGGTTTGCATTGTACTTTGATTTTGATTTTTGATTAATAATGCTAAAATCACCAGTTTTTGAACTTGGTCATTTTTAGGTCAAATATTTAACAATAGGATACCCCGTATGTCCGGAGCAAATCTCCTACAGTATTTTAGACAGGACGTTTTTATTTTCCAGATCAATTGTACATATATCAAAGGTGTGCATGGTACTTTGGTTTTGATTTTTTGATAATTTATGTTAAAAATATCAGTTATTAAACTTAGTCATATTAACATCAAATTTTTAACAATAGGGTACCCGCTTTGTCCAGAGCAAATCTCCTACAGTATTTGAGACATGAAGCTTTTATTTTGCAGATCAGCTAACATATATCAAAGGTTTGCATTGTACTTTGATTTTGATTTTTGATTATTAATGCCAAAATCACCAGTTTTTGAACTTGGTCATATATAGGTCAAATATTTACCAAAAGGGTGTCCCATTTGTCCAGAACTAATTTACAGTTTAATATACAGGAAGTTTTATAATGCAAATCATTTGTACCTGTATCAGAGGTGTGCACATTTCTTTTATTTTCCTTTTTGATTAAAATCGAAGTTACTGAACTTTCAGAAATAGGCTACTTTGGTGGAAGGTTTAACATTGAAAATTAATGAAAATTATAAATACATTTCAAATATTCAGGGTCAACCCATGTGTAAGATATTATGTCCATGTAAAAGAAAACCCGGTTTGCTTTTCTCTTGTTTTAAGGATATTTTACTTTATGACATCCTATCGAGGATTTTTTATATGTTGCGGGATAGTTTTTCAGTAATCTTAGCTTAAATAGGTTTGAAAAGTAATGTTTTTAGTCTGCAGTTTAAACTGAATCTTTACAAATTACCAAAATAATTCATTTTTAGCTCACCTGGCCTAAAAGGCCAAGTGAGCTTTTGCCATCACTTTGCGTCCGTCGTCCGTCCGTCCGTCCGTCAACAATTTCAAAAATCTTCTCCTCTGAAACTGCTGGATGAATTGTAACCAAACTTGGCCTGAATCATCACCAGGGTATGCAGTTTTAAAATTATGTCCGATTAGTCTGTAGATCAAACAAGATGGCCGCTGTTACTAAAAATAGAACATAGGGGTAAATTGCTGTTTTTTGCAAATAACTCGAAAACCGTTACAGATATCAAAAATCTGACAGACGTAAAAATGATCAGCATGGCAAGATCTACCTGTCCTGCAATTTTGAAGAAAATTCGAAAACCCGTCTTGGAGTTATTGCCCTTTTCCGTAAAATTTTCAAAATTAGAACTTTATTTTTTATCAGAAAAGCTATAAGAGATAGAAGTCAACTTTTTATTGCAAAAATGTTCAATATGTCAAGATCTACCCACCCTGAAATTTTGAAGAAAATCCAAAAACCCTTGTAGGAGTTATTGCCCTTTTTCACAGAATTTTCAAAATTTTCATATTTTTGTCTTTTATTTCCAAAACTACAGAGGATGACGGTTAAGTGTACATTGTTAAAATGATTGCCATGCTGTGGGGACTTCAAAACTGGTTTTAAAAATTGTTCTTTTACCGTCATTTTTAAAATGGCCGCCCAATGAAAGGCGGGAAAATTCAACATTGTCCGATTTCAATGAAATTTCATTTCCAAATAGATATTGCTGTTGCGACTTCAAAGCAGTGGTTGAAAATTGTTCGTTGACAGCCATTTTCAAAATGGCTGCCAAGAAAGGCGGGAAATTTCAACATTGTCCGATTTCAATGAGATTTGGTTTCGAAATAGATATTGATGTCGCAACTTCAAAACTGATGTTGAAAATTGTTCGTTGACCACCATTTTCAAAATGGCCGCCAAAAAAGGCGGGAAAATTCAACAGTGTCCGATTTCAATGAAATTTAGTTCCAAAATTGGTGTTGAAAATTGTTTGTTGACTGCCATTTTTAAATGGCTGCCAAAAAGGCGGGAAAATTCAAAGTTGTCCAATTTCAATAAAATTTGGTTTCCAACTAGATATTGATGTTGCGACTTCAAAACTGATGTTGAATGTTGTCCTTTGACTGGCATTTACAAAATCACGTCTGGACTTCAAAACTGGTGTCGAAAGTGGTCCTTAGCAAGAACGCTTTTTGTCAAAAAAGCCCAATAAAGAAATATAGCAAAACATGATCAGACACTATCAATACAGTTCAAGATATTGGTGGTGTTAGAGCGATATTAGTGGTGTTAGAGCTACAAAAGTTTGAGAGACTGAAGAACAACTGTATAACTTACAATGCTACCTTGATTGTGGCAACTGAAAGCCAGGTGAGCGATACAAGCTCCTGGGAGACTCTGCTTTTTAAATATTTTACTTAATGATATTCTTTTAAAGAAGTTTTATATGATGCGAGATAGCCTTTCATGTATCTTAGCATAAATAGGTTTGAAAAGTAAGGTTTTTAGTCTGTGGTTTAAACTAAATCTTTACAAATTATCAAAATAATTCATTTTTAGCTCACCTGGCCACATGCCATGTGAGCTTTTGCCATCACTCGGCGTCCGTCGTCCGTCCGTCCGTTAACTTTTATTCAAAGATCTTCTACTCTGAAACTGCCGGGCCAATACTAACCAAACTTCGCCTGAATCATCACCAGGGTATGCTCTTTCAGGTTTGTGATTTTTATGTCCGTAGACCAAACAACATGGCCGCTGTTACTAAAAATAGAGAATGGGGGTAAATTGTCGTTTTTTTTTGCAAATTACTCGAAAACCGGTACAGGTATCAGAAATCTGACATGATCCTGCTGATCTAAAAATGATCAGCATGATGAGATCTGCTCGCCCTGCAATTTTGAAGAATATCTGCTAACCCATCTTGGAGTTATTGACCCTTTTCCGTAAAATTTTCCTTTTTTTTTTTTTTTTTTTTTTTTTTTTTTTTTTTTTTTTTTTTTTGTTACTTTCAGTCTTTTGTATTGAAAATGGCAGAAGATAGAAGTGAAGTTTAAATTACAAAAATGGTCAGCATAGTAAGATCTACATTTCATGCAATTTTGAAGAAAATCTGACGACCCACATAGGTGTTATGGTCCCTTTTTCTTTGAATTTTCACGATTTTTTAACATTTAAACTTTTATTTCAAAAGCTGTTTGAGATGGAGGTTAAATGTGCATTACAAAAGTGTTGAGCTTTTCCAGGACTACAATTTCTACATATGTCCAGCAGATTAGCATCTCATCCAAGATGGCCGCCACTAGGGAACATAGTTTAATATAGGACCCTATAGGAAATGCATTCAAAGATCTTCTCCTCTGAAACCACTGAGCCAATGTGGACCAAATTTTGTCACAATAGTCCTCAGGTGGTCGCCTTTAAAGTTTATGATTTTTGTGGTTTTATCCATCCAAGATGGTCACCAGCGGGGAACATACATAGGGACCCTATGGTAAGTACATTCAAAGTCCTTTTCTCTTGAAACCACTATAAGCCAATAGGTAGCAAACTTGGATACAATTGTCCTTGGCTGGTCCCCTTTAAAGTTTGTTATTTTATGTTCGTACCTCATCCCAGATGGTCGTCAGCACAGGACATAGTTTAACATAGGACCCTATTGGAAATGTATTCAAAGATCTTCTTCTCTGAAACTACTGAGCAAATTGGAACCAAACTTGATCACAATAGTCTTTAGGTGGTCCCCTTGAAAGTTTGTGATTTTTATGTTCATACCTCATTGAAGGTGACTGCCAGCAGAGAACATAGTTTAACATAGGGAAATGCATCCAAAGATTTTCTCCTCTGAAACTACCAAGCAAAATTCACCAAACTTGGTCACAATAGTCCTTTGCTTATCCCCTTAAAAGTTTGTGATTTTGACGTTTGTACCACATACCACGTGGAACATAGTTTAATATAGGGACCCTATTGGAAATGCATTCACATGTCTTCTCCTCTGAACCTACTGAGCCAATTGGAACCAAGTTTGGTTACGATTGTCTTTAGGTGTTCCCTTTCAAAGTTTGTAATTTTTATGTTTGTAACTCATCCAAGATTGAAAATGTAACATCTGGTGAACTGATTTATAGTATGAATGGGTGGTCTCCTCGTGACAATGAATAAAACCAGGCATCAGGTGAGCGATACAGGTTCATATGAGCCTCTAGATTTAAGGATATTTTAGTTTCTGATATCCTTTCAAAGAAGTTTTATATGTTTTAGGATAGCTTTTAAGGAATCTTAGCTTAAATGGGTTTGAAAAGTAAGGTTTTTAGTCTACAGTTTAAACTGAATCTTTATATATAACCAAAATAATTCATTTTTAGTTCGCCTCAACGAAGTTGGGGGGGGGGGGGCTATTGGAGTACTCCCGGCGTCCGCGTCCGCATATAGTTATATATCTTGGTAACTATGAAGGATAGGATCATCGAACTTTGTATACAGATGCATCTTGGGCTATCTCACAGCCACCAAGAAAATAAGGTCTCTTTGACCTATATTTATCGCTTGAACGACTTACATTAAAGTTTATGTCCGAGAACAGATCTTTCTATCTAGATCATATTTGGTAATTTGTTCTCTTTCAGTTTATAAACATCTTTGATTTTATGGTCTTCCAAACGTTTAGATTTTATCTGCACTGAAGAGACATAAATTGTCGAAATGCGCATATCCAGAATCAAAATCGGTATTTAGTTGTTTGACCTTTATTTTCCACTTGAACGACTTCGTCCGAGTTCGGATTTCAGTCACTATACATGGTATGATCATGTAACTATCTCTGATGGTAGGTCAGCATTCAGGCAAAATTAGGTCACTTTGACCTATATTTTCCGCTTGAATGACTTGCATTCAAGTTAACGTCAGAGTTCAGATCTTAGTCACTACACATGGTTAGATCATGTAACCTTGCATATGCATGCATCTCTGATGGTAGGTCATCATCCAGGCAAAATTAGGTCACTTTGACGGCTAACATAGTTTAACAATGGACCCTGTGGGAAAATGTATTTGAAGATCTTCTCCTCTGAATTAACTAGGCCAATTTAACCAAACTTCGTCATAATAGTCCTTAGTTGGCCCTTTCGAAAAAATTGCCTGGCAAGTCAGCATCACATATAAGATAGCCGCTAGAGGAGAGGGAACATAGTTTAAGCTTGGACCCCATGGAAATCATTCAAATGGTCCTTAGATGGTCTTCTTCTAGAAAGGTGAGTCGGTCTGCGCCCCAACAAAAATAGCTCCCAACGGGGAACATAGCTTAAGTTTGGATCACAAAACATAAATGTCTATAAACAAACTTGAAGATGAGACCCTTAAACAGTCTATAGTCAAACTTGAAAATGAGACCCTTAAACATTGGGATTATTTTTAACTTAATGTGTCAATCATGGCCCAAGCGAGCGATGCAACCTCAGGAGAGCCTCTTGTTTAATCATGTAGTTGTGGAGACTTTGCATCATGTGCATTATTTCCATATCCTTTCATTGTTAATTGTTAACTTTAATTCATATTAGGAGCCAGTGGAAGTAGATTCCATAAGTAGATACAATACATCAGTGGAAGTACATACCATAAGTAGATACCATACATGAATGTTTTGAAGCAAGATTTCTTATTATTAACTTGAAGAGCAGCAATAATTTTTTTTTCTTATGCTCGGTTTTGTCAAGTTTTTGTAGAAGCTTTGTCTCCTATGCATTTATTCCTTATCGTTTCATTGCTTATTATTCCCGCACTTTTCTGAAGAAAATGCGGGGATATTTTTTGGTCCCGTCCGTTTGCCCGTCTGTCCGTCCGTTGGATGCACCTTGTCAGTGGATTTCCTCGCTCGTTTTTGGATTTATGGATTTAATTTTGTTATAGAATTGTTGCATATAGCCTGCAGATGCGCAATAAGTTTTCGGATTTTTATATTGGTCTTGGCGCAAAAAAGAGACCCCAAGATGTCAATTTTGATACATGTGAGCTTGTCAAGGGAACTCATCCTACATAGCAAGTGTGAGCTTTTGTCATCAAGTCCGTCGTAATTTTTAGCTCACCTGGCCAAAGGCCATGTGAGCTTTTGCCATCACTCGGCGTCCGTCATCCGTCCGTCCGTCCGTCGTCCGTCCGTCCGTCCGTTAACTTTTGTTCAAAAATCTTCTCCTCTGAAACTACTGGGTCAATGCTAACCAAACTTGACCTGAATCATCACCAGGGTATGCACTTTCAAGTTTGTGATTTTTATCTCCGTAGACCAAACAACATGGCTGATGTTACTAAAAATAGAACATAGGGGTAAATTGCTAAATAACTCAAAAACCATTACAGATATCAAAATTCTGACNGTAAAAATGATCAGCATGATGAGATCTACCCACTGTGCAATTTTGAAGAAAATCTGAAAACCCATCTCGGAGTTATGGCCCTTTTTCCGTAAAATTTTCAAAATTTTTCCATTTTTTATTTTTTATTTCAAAAAGTTTAACAGATAGAGGTCAAGTGTAAATTGCAAAAATGTTCAGCATATCAAGATCTACCAAACCTGAAATTTTGAAGTAAATCCATAAACCCTTGTAGGAGTTATTGCCCTTTTTTCACCAATTTTTTAAAATATTCATAGTTTTCGATTTTATTTCTGAAACTATAGAAGATGAAGATTAAGTGTAAAATTATGAAATGTTTGCCATGCTGAGGCGACTTTAAAACTTGTATTGGAAATTGTTCGTTGACCGCCATTTTCAAAATGGCCGCCAAAAAAGGCGGGAAAATTCAACATTGTCCGATTTCAATGAAATTTGATTTCCAAATAGGTATTGAGCTTGTAACTTCAAAACTGATGTCAAAAATTGTTCGTTGACCAGCATTTTCAAAATGGCCGCCAAAAAAGGCGGGAAAATTCAACATTGTCCGATTTCAATGAAAGGATGAGTGGCAATAAGACCCATATTTGGCCCAAAAAAATCAAGTTGTTTAAAATAGTGTGATATTTATGGGAAATATTAACTATTACATCTGGCTACAAAGAAAACATATAATAATACGAATTCCTTTCATTTTGACGTTATTGTGACATCACAAGGAGCCGTCTTTTTGAAAGAAAATCAGAAAATCTGCAATTTTGAATGTTCTCAAAGCAAATTTTCTTTAAGTGAACATGGGGCACATGCAATCAACAACTTCAAACTTTCAGAAATGATGTATTTCACCATTTTACACATTTTGACTAAATATGAAGTTGTTATTCAGATGTGCCCATATTTTCAAAGCACAAAAATGTGCAAAACACAGCAAATATCTATGAAATTCTGACTATTTCCAAAAATATAGCTTTTGAGTTAACTGATTATCATGAGAATCAAACTGATATGGAAAAAAGCTTTATCATTTTCATAAAGCCCTATATTTGTTCAATGTTTCAGGAACATAAGACGTCTGTTTGTATAGTTTTAGTTTCATGGTAAATCTTGGGCCAAAAATGGGTCTTACTGCCACTCATCCTTTGGTTGCCAAATAGGTATTGATGTCACAACTTCAAAACATACGTTAACAATTGTTCGTAGACCCCAATTTTCAAAATGGTCGCCAAAAAAGGCGGAAAAAGTCAGCATTGTCCAGTTTCAATGAAATTTGGTTTCCAAATAGGTATTGATGTTGCAACTTCAAAACCAATGTTGAAAATTATTTGCTGACAGCCATTTTCAAAATGGCTGCCAAAAAAGGCAGGAAAATTGTTTGTTGACCGCCATTTACATAATGATGTCTCTGTTTCTAATGGTGTCTAAAGTGGTCCCAAGCAAGAGCCTTTTTTGTTAATACAGCTCAACAAAGAAAAATAGTACAACATGATCAGACTTTAAATACTGTTCAAGATATTGGTGGTGTTTTAGGTACTTAATTTTGAGAGACTGATGATCAACTGATAACTTACAATGTTACCAAAATTGTGGCAACTGAAAGCCAGGTGAGCGATACAGGCTCCTGGGAGCCTCTAGTTAGTGTTCGTCATGAACACTTTAGCTATCGGTTCAGCTTGAATTGGATAAAAATAGATGTTGCAGGGCGGGAAACTTTTAAACAGGTAAAAATATCTACTTATAAAATTGTAAATAATACAGTAAACTTACTGTATAAACTGGTAGAACGTTACATACTATTGTCCTGAAATGGTAAAAATGTTTGAACACAGCTAAAGTGGGAATTGAGGTGCTTAAAGGCTTTAAAGTGATGGCGGATTGAAACTAAAAAGGAGGAGTCGAATAGGCTTGAGTATACAGTACAAGACGTTTATAATACACCCAAACCCATTTCAATTACTACTTCGCTGTTATTAAACTAATTAAATTTCCTGCATTGAGAAATTAAACGATTATCGAGTACATTATTAAAACGAAAATAGGGCCTATTTGTTTCATGCGTAGGAATATGAAAAATAAAAAAATAAGATAATCTTCGAAGATGTCAAAATGGTATCTTTATGAATCTTGTTACACATTTTTTAAATTTTTATGATGTTTTGATACGTCAAATGCCTGATCTTCACGCAGCAGTACAAACCCGAATATAATATTCCACGTGTTTAAATATTCAGTTAATCTTGATCAGCCGCTAGAGGGCGCAGAATGTTGTTTGTTTACATTTTCGATATGTTTTGATTTGAGACAAACGGCACACATACCAGTACCGAGACGTAACTATATGTCTCTGCTGTGATTCTGTCGTAATCAGAAATCGGAGATGTTGAACTGAGTGAAGGATTCTCGATTATTTGATTGCTTCGGTAGAAATGTCAAATTTGCATATGATGCGCATTTACGTTAATTTGCGTGTGGATATAAATAACACGATGCATGTAGGTAGTTTCGTTTTCTCTGATCGGCTTATTTTACTTGTCTGAACTTTACAATTATTATTAAATTTGTCAATCCATGTTCAAAATTCGTCTAGCATAATCGTTTATGTTCTCGAGGGGGAATTGCATTTTAAAAAATGTACGTAAAAAGTGGCCGTATCTGTCTGAAACATTTGGATATCCTCTGCATCTGCATGAAAATATTTAGGTGTATCAATATTTGACATTTCCTAAGAATTAAAAAGGTTAATAATTCATATCCCTAAAATAACGCTCATAATGTAGGAAGTTGTCATACTCCTAACAAATCTTGCTCAATATAGGTAAAGTAAGTAAGTAAGTAAGTAAATTTTATTTATACAAATAACATACAAACATGAGCTCTTAAGACGACTTGATATTTTAAAAACAAACAACAATAAAACAATGTCATGCATATAAATATTACATAGACAAACATACACCACATAACACATACGTGTCAAAGCACACACACAAAAAAAAACATCTAAAGCAAAGCAGCACTAAGTATATAAAGCACTTTTGATAAAAGCATAGGTATATAGCAAAAGCAACACAAAAATTAAAAGCTAGAAATAAGCTGCATAGTAATTAAAAAGTAAAAGGGAAGCAGTTATGGGGCAGCAAGGCTTCAGTTATTGTCTGCAAGAGCTACATGAACATTTTTCTGAGAAACACTAAGAATAAATAAAATGTTAAAGGTTCCAAATGATGATAACATCCTAGCCTCATTTGGTTATTGGAATATCTATCTTCAACTGAACTCAACCACTGCAACAGCGTCAGAACATTTGATTTTTCTACTCTCTATGCCACTCTTCCACACGATAAGCTTAAGCCAGTACCCCGGGATTTAATACATAAGGGAAGCAGTTATGGGGCAGCAAGGCTTCAGTTATTGTCTGCAAGAGCTACATGAACATTTTTCTGAGAAACACTAAGAATAAGTAAAATGTTAAAGGTTCCAAATGATGATAACATCCTAGCCTCATTTGGTTATTGGAATATCTATCTTCAACTGAACTCAACCACTACAACAGCGTAAGAACATTTGATTTTTCTACTCTCTATGCCACTCTTCCACACGATAAGCTTAAGCCAGTACTCCGGGAGTTAATACATTAGTCTTTATGTACTAAGAAGATATTCATTTTTAGTGATAGGTAAAGATGGGGCATATTTTGTTAAACATCACACTGATTCACACAAAAAGTATACAGAGGAGGATGTCATTGCAATGCTGGAATTCTTGATTGTAGAATTTGGAGGATAAGTTTTCCAGCAGACAATAGGGATACCTATGGGGGATTATTGTGCGCCACTTTTAGCAGATTTGTTTCTTTATTCGGATGAAGCCAGGTTCGTACAAGGGCTAGTTCAGAAAAAAGACAATAAGCTAGCCAAATCCTTTAATTTCAGTTCCCCTTATATAGATGATGTTCTTTCATTGAACAATCCTCAATTTAAGGATAACCTTCATCTTATATACCCAAATGAACTTGAAATTAAAGAGACCACTACTACACCATCATCAGCTCCGTACCTGGACCTATACAGTGACAACTCTGGACGTCTGATAACAAAACTTTACGACAAGCGTGATGATTTTGACTTTCTGATAGTGAACTTCTCGTTTTTGAGCAGTAATATTCCCACTTCTCCGGCATATGGCGTGTACATTTCACAACTCATTCGCTATTGTGGTGCCTGTAGTTTGTACAGCGATTTTGTCAACAGAGAGAAATTACTGTCTCAAAAACTTATACATCAAGGGTATGTTCAGTCACTGTTGCAATTGTCACTACAGAAGTTTTACGGTCGTCACCACGATTTGACAGACTATTACAATGTTTCTGTTTCACAAATGAGAACAGATACCTTTGGGTAGATCCAGAGTTTGTTACCGGACTGACTAACACCGACTGTTACAAAACCGAACTTTTCACTGGCAGTGTGACGGGTGCCACGCAAGGAGCAGATCATGCTTACCGTTCTGTGTCGGATTGTGTTCCCCTGATTCAGTCGAGTGTTATACGGATTTTCCTTACTGGTCTCTTCCTTTGATCGATTCGGACTTTTATTGTCACTTTTATCTTTTACCCTTCCGGAGCACCTGATGATACTTCAGTTTTTATAGGGGTTCACACTGCTAGTGCTTTAGTTTTGTGACGTTCTTCTTCTTTTTTGGATTAGTGTCTATCCAAAGGATAGAATTCTATCCTATGTTACGACACTGGGTGACCAACCTCACGCAATCAAACATTAGTGATCATACCCATGCTAAAAGAATCCTTTTCAGGAAACCTCGTACACATCTTTCTGATCTCATAAAAACTCTGACACTCAATAGTCTTATTTTCATTGAACATTAATTTGATTGCCCGAACTTTTCAACACTTAAATGGTGCCCGAATTCGTTAATTAATCACCGAATGAATTTCCCATTGATAAAATTTTGTGTGTAGATGTATGAATATGGAAGACCGATGCATGTATTTACATTTGTACAGTATGAATGGCGTAAACGTACTTCCCTGAACCCTCAATAAAACGATGTGGCTGTTTTGAAATAAATCATAAAAGAACAACGCATTGGAAATAAAAAATCAAATTCAGTACCCGTCGAGAACAACAGTCCATTATTTACAATCTACGGAAGACGTAATGTTTGTTTACATTTCTAGTTATCAATGAATGGAAAAGTACGGCTGTTCCACATTGGCT